>CAJVPY010000017.1:0-46300 GCA_910591965.1 Dentiscutata erythropus | reverse complement strand
TATGGAACCAGAATTATATTGTATTTGGAAGTAAAAATGATCCCAAATATTACACTCGTGTTGCACTTGGAGCATATTCAAATCCTATGTTGTAAGTTACTATGTGAATATATATATTTTTGTTAAAAACTAATCAAAGAGTTAACATTTTTTTTGTTTTACAAAGATATGTTCATAAGAACTTTAGATGTATTTTAGTTCTTGATGAAAAAAAATTACCAACAGTTGATCCGCCATTACTAAATAGATTTGAAAAACAAAGGATGACAATCGATAACACACTTACCGATAATCATCAAAAGTTAGTTAAAATCCTAAGCACTTGGACGCAACAGATGGTTTCTATGGTAGAAATGAATAAAACTAACTCGTCGCGAACTTCTTTTACACGAGAGGATCTTTTTGTTGGTTTTGATGAAAAAGAAACTTTACAAAGTTTAGTAATCGATGTTATGACAAAATTCCCTAAGGATAATGAAGAAGCAATAATTAAACGATGCAAAGCAGCTTTAATTGACATTGCAACTTCCGATGGAATTATTAGAGCTCAAAGATCAAACGTAGATCCTGGAGAAATTGATCTATGGAATAACGTTTATTTCCGTAATTTAACTGACGAACATATTCCATTGCAGAATCATGATAGTCTTCGTACATTTTTTGGACAGTTTATGTACACGGACTCGGCAGTAACGAGATTTATTATAAATACGTTCTCTAATATTAATACGGATGTTACTGAGTGTTTAAGAGATCTCTTCACATGTCAAGTAGATAAATTATCAACGTTTAAGACGGAAGCTCAACTTCAAAATCGAATAAAACGATTTTGGGAAGAATCAGACGAGCAAATGTTAATTCTTCAATGCGATATTACTACAGTAAATGCTGGGTGTATTAAGTTGGCGAAATTCATTATTGAACAATTTCAAAATGAATTTGTGAGAAAAAATTCCGATATTATTAAATACGTCTGCATTATTCTTCATATTCAACGGGATCAAAATTATATGTCTTCGTTTAACTTTATGTGCGGATGGAAACAAGTTACAATCGAAACTTTAGAAGGTGTTAAATTCGTCAATGATCAGATTGAGGTAATTATTTATTATTGGGAATTTACTGAAATTCTTTATCATTATTCTTAATACTAGTGTTTTCCTATAGGTTCACAAACAAAAAGACTTAACCCATCCAGAAACTTTAAAACTACTCCCATCTATTCATGTATCACAAAGACAAGCATTTACAAGGAAAAAACAAAAACCTAGATATAGTGATACTGTTTGATTGTTATATATTCAAATTTTATATGCTATTCATAAATTCAGACCTATTCAGACCTTTTATAAAGAATAAAAATTTTTGATTTTTTATAAAATAAAAAATTAAATATATATAGATAGCTAACAATTTTGAAATTGTGAAGCAAATAAAGTGTGATTTACGGTTTAGAATCGTAAAATTTCCATCATGGATTCATGATATTACATTATAGAATACTATATAAATCATTAAAATCACATAACGATAATGCATTATGTCGTGCCCGAAGTTAGCACTTGCCTGAAATTACACTTGCCTAAAATTTCTAAACTACTAGCTAACAGATACAACTTCAGGCACGACAATGTATTAGGAAAATGCGTATCCGGAGTAGGGTTGTTAATGGAGTATTATATTCCAATTTAGGAGTATAAACTACACCATGCCAGTGTGGTTTGTATGCCACACTACACCAGATTGCTATAGGAGTCAAAATAGATTGGTTTATTAAAACGTATTTGATTGTTGGTAGTGCTCAGATTTTGTTTATTGTTAATACTGTACCCTCCGACAAAACAACGATAGATATCTTGACAACCACCTGATCAAATTCGATGAAAATTTTTTTATATTGATTTTTTGAATATAAGGGATTCGAATAAAAAATTGATCAAGTGATTACCGAGATAACTTTGCTCAACGTTTTAAAAAAAATTCAAAACGTCTATCAATATAACCATGCCAAATTTTTTTAAAACTCTGAACAAAAATATCTCGACAGCCATCTGGCTAAATTTAATGAAAAATTTTTTTATTCGAATCCACTATATTTAGAGAATCAAAATAAAAATTTTCATCTAATTTGATCAAGTAATTTCGAGATAACTTTGCTCAAAAATTTGAAAAAGTTCAAATTGCCTATCAAATAAAGAAGCTACTCCAAATTTTTTTTAAAACTTTGAGCGAAGATATCTCTACAATCACCTGATTAAATTTGATGAAAATTTTATTGAATTTCCTAGACTATATAATTTAAATAAATAAATCATTTCATCGAATTTGTTCAGGTGGTTGTTAATTAGTTTGACGCAGCTTTATTTTGATAGGCGTTTTTAACTTTTTTCAAATTTTGAGCGAATATCTAAATTTTTGTTTTTAATTTCTTGCAAACATTTTTACAAGTATGATTCTTTAAAAAACATTCATTGATTTCCTTCTCTCCTAGATTCGTTCCTCCAAATCTTAAAGAATCGACACAATGTATCGCAGGATCTGTTAATACAAATTCACTTTCGAGCTCAATGCCTGTAAATCACAAACCACTAAGTGTAACTATATGTGAAATGCGCAGATCAAGAGTGGAATGAAACTCTGCAATCATCACATTAAACCGTTTAAATTCAGCGTCACGGAAGTACACCTTTACCGAATAACATTGCTCTGTTTTGTTTTGTCTCAAGATTTTCACATAAATAAATTTAACCTTCTTTTGATACTGTATCAGCTCGCTTGGCGGCTGAGTTGATCTGTCGTAAGAAAATACGCGACTGAAGAAACTTCTGCCAACTCAATCTTCTCTTCTACTAGTATCATGATACTTTTACATTACCAATTTATCTGTTGTACCCAACTGAGTGTTAATACCAAAATATGCGTACCGCTCTGCACCGATAGAGAATGGTTGCGAAGCAACTTTAAAGTTCATGCTATTGATCGTAAGGTCGATTTCGCATATTCGATTTTTATCGGCTTAGTTAGCCGATTTTCCAAAAAATCGACTTAGTCGATTTTATGTTAGATTATATTAAAGTAACCAATCAGATTCAATACATTACTTCTTTTAGTACATAGTACTAAGAGTAAAGGCCAAAAAATTCCGAACATAAAATACGAGACAAAATCTCCGATAATTCCGAAGGTAAAAAATATTAATCGACTTTGACTTAGTCGGCTAAACCGAATTTTAAATATCGACTTAGTTAAGTCGATAAATAAGGATCGACTACAAACACTACTTGGGGCTTTGCTACAACGATTAGAATCTCTAACCAATATGACTATTTAATATTAAAGTATCGGGGGATCTATGACTAATGATGAGTAATTCATACTCATTTTATGACTATGACTTTAGTTCCTACCATTGAATATCAGAGGCGTCTTACTATTGTTCTTCAATGGAGCATCGCCTCAAGCCAAACCCGAATTGGCATTTATTAAATTCCTTCGCATTTGTCATCAATGCCCCGAGTCATATGCTTGGATCCTGTTTTTCGTTGCGACCGGGTCACGTTTCCCCTTCACAGAGTGCGATTAACAAAAGAAATAGAGGAGGTAAAGGACAGTTGAGAAAAAATAGATGGAAAAAATTATGAAACCCTTGGAGAACCCGAAACCCCGCTATGTGTTAAATGTAAAACAATTGAAAGTGATGAAAAATTTAGGAAATATCAAGGGAGATATTATTGTATAGGTTGCTTAAATGATATAATGAATGTGTTAAAGACTACGAAAAACTATCATTAATTATTGGTAAAGTAATATTTAGCCGATGACTGGTATAACCTCATTCTCGATGAAGTGATTTGAGACAAAAAAGATTTGGGGAATTACGCTTCGGCTTTGAATCACCGAGTTTTATTCATAAAAGTAAATTGCGAATTGCCTCTAATGGAAGAAAGGGAAATGCTTCGCAGGAACCAAGCACTGGGTTTAGCACGGGGTCAATTTACTAAAATGGAGGAATTAAGTAAAACTTGAAAATATGATTTAGTAATTGACACTAGCCAAGCAAGCCCTTTTGCCAATGCGAAAAAAATTTTGGAATTTATAAATAAAAAAAAACATTTAAACTTTTAGTGAGCAAATGCCGAAAGAAATAAAAAGTCAACTCGGAAAATATTATACTAGTGTTATCCTGGACGGAAACACTGAAAAAAAGGCATTAAAATATTTTGTCAAAGATAATTTTTGAACCCAGAAATTCGCTACTACTGCTTCGTCAAAGTTTTTAGGCAATTTTCAGCCCAGTCACAATGCATTTGTAATTGGGTTATTGACAAAAGAGCAAAAAAAAATAGTGGGTAAGACTGTTTTAGATGAGTTTGCCTGCGGAGGAACCGGGCTTCATGCTGCAAAGTATATTTGGAAGCCCGATGACAGGTTTCTCTTAAACACGCTCATATACCAAATTTATCATTTAGTCATAAGTTGCGTCATTTTCATGAGTTGCGTCATGCGTCATGGGTTGCGTCATGCGTCATTTCGTCAATTCGAAGTACCCTGACGAAATGGTTTCGTCATGCGTCAATGACGCAAGTTGCGTCATGCGTCACCCATCATTAATATATAGAAAGTCGACTAAGCCGATCTTTGAAAATTGATTGACTTAGCCGACTAAGTCGACTAATGTGCTATCGACTACAAACACTATAATCAATTATAGTATATATTATAACAGTGTTGGCATATGGGCAGCCGTCAATAGAAATCAAGCAAATCTACATTTGAAAAAAAATCAATGCCTTAACTTTCACAGCTCATATCTCGTTGAATTTTAAAGCTATCTTGGTGGTATAATGTTCAAAAGAAAGCTTAGATCATAAGCTTTCTTTTGAATATTAAATCATTAAGATAGTTTTAAATTTCATCGAGATATGAGCTGTGAAAGTTAAGGCATTGATTTTTTTTCAAATGTAAATTTGCTTGATTTCTATTGACGGCTGCCCATATGACCGGAAATGGCCTAAATGATTAAGTGACAAAGTCACAGGTCATATAGTCATGTAAACTTATGTGACCTTGATGTGACCTGATGTGACCTAATGCGACGTAGGCAAACCTTCTTCTGATTGGTCGGTCATATTTACATACTTTAGAAATTAACGTTTTGCAAGTAAAAAATAGTTGTCTCTGTTACGTCACTTAATCATTCATAATGTGACCGATGACTATAAGTTATGTGCATAATGACAAAGGTCACTTAAGAAACAACAAAATGACCTAGTCATTTACCAACACTGTATTATAATGCTATAATTTGATAATTATGATAGTTGTATAGTCATACCTCTCTAAAATCACACTTTGGGATACAAATATGTGTTTATAGAAAAATGTGGCAATTATAGAGGTCAAATTTATTATATTTAATAAGGGTTGGTTTAAAAAATATGTGTGTAAAGAAAATGTGCTTCTATAGAGATGACTATAGAGAGGTTTGACTATATATGTAAATGCTATAGCTAGATTAGTTTACGTGTTATTCATAATAGGGGTCTTATAATAAATCCTATATAATTCCTCTTCATATACTTCGTCATAATAGCGAGTGCTTAGAGCCTTTTTTAGAACCATATCAAGAACAGTACTGTACGTAAATCGATCCCCTTTTTTCATTTTCAAATTTTTACTTTACATTTCTTTTTTTGGGTCTGTATAACACGTACAAATAGGCATTTCGTATAAGAGTGCAGAATCTTGGATGTATACCAATTGAAAATATGTAAATACTGCACAATCTTTTTTTAATTGCGCATCTTTTGTTATCAGCTTTTATAAATGACGAAGATAGGCATTTACTAATTTTGTCACTGCTACCCAGGTTCATATTAACTAAGACCAACAAGAGCTAGAAAAGTAGTGGCAAAATTAATAATAGCTACTTAATTGATTGTTTCAGAGCAGAGATGAAAGAGGAAATTTAGTCTCCCGCTACTCCGGCCTCCGAAAAATAAATCAGCTGTTAGGAACTGAAATAATATACAGAATAAATAATCCATAATGATAACCAATTTTATTTGTCTTAAAAACTTGCACACATGCGTACGCACGAGGTTATGCAACGTGGGACAGTCATTGCATATTTGTATAACATTTATACGAATTGAACATATAAAAACACTCTGTATCGTGCGTGCGTTCAGTAGTAAAATAATTATGAACCAAAGATTTAACAGTTATATAGTTTTTCTATTATTTAAAATCAAAACATGTATTTCTTTACCTCAGTCAGGCTTTAGTTGTGGTGTTGGATTGGATTGTGGAAATAGCCCGTATGGACCCTGCTGTTCTCAATATGGTTATTGTGGGAATACTTCGGATTATTGCAATCCCTACTTGGGTTGTCAATCTGGTTGTTGGATTTTAAATCCATCAACTACTTATATTGTCACATCTACGCCATCACCTTCTGCAACAAGTAATTTTGTAACAAGTACTTCTGAAAGTAATTCTGGAGGAAGTAATTCGGACTTGCTTTATAAGGTCCTCGTTCCAGTGATTTTACTAGCTGTAATTGCTTTAATTGCCTTTCTTTTTTGGAAAAAATGGCAAAAATATCAACTCGAACAAAAACAACGTGAGATTGAACAAAAAGATCGTGAATTAAAACTACAACAAGACAGAATGACGGCACTTTTTGATGGCCTTCAAAATAGTAGACCTGTAATAGGAGATAATAGAATGGTTTATGAAGAAGATAATAATAGATTTGAAGAAGTATATGATGATTAAGCTAGCGTATTCACACATGAAACTCTCTCTCTTAATGCACTCTTGTAGTATTCCTTATACTGATTATTAAATGGACCTTTTGCAATCATTTTTAAGTATTTATAAGACTTTTACTTTAGAAAAGACAACGTATTTAGAATATTGCTGCAATATAAATAATTGCTGTATAATCATATATTCCCAAGTACTTTTTTCTAATTTTCAAATCAATTGCAAAACCTATTTAAAATCAATTGCATAATTATCTTCACACAAATCAACAAATAAATCATTAGCCGGCGTAAAAAGAATTGTTTTGTGCTCATAATAAACTTTTTATTTTTCTTTACTTTTTTGTACGTATGCATGTACGTTGTATTACAAATCCAACTACAATAGTCGACAAAATGGATTTAATGCATGATATTATGATTAAATAAATTTTAATTTGGTTTTTGTGATCAATTTAAATATCCTTTATATAGCCTTTATAGTTTGATACTCCTCCCGGTGGTTAGAAACCACCTCCGACATTTCTTAATTAACGTTCCATCCGATTTGGGGACACCACAGCCGAAGTAACACATGATTTTAATGGATTTCTATATTAGTCAACGTGCTATAACGATAAATGGTTTTGATACGCTCCACATCGCATGTACAAGTCTAAATATTTGTTTGGGCGAAAATTAAAATGAGTTTTTAGTATTTTATACGAAGTGTATTGAGTGAACTTATGTACACACCACCTTTCACATATATGATGTTCTCAATTACACTCCAGATAACAAACGTGCGTACGTACGTCATGAAAGGGTAGATTGTGGCTGAAATGAATTTTTGGTTATATGGTGGATCGGATACATAATTGATTTTAGTGAACTTGGTGGATTTGGCACATTTAGTGTGTTCGTTATAAAAGAGTCATAGAAGGAAGAAAATCATTACCATATTACCAAAGTCATGAATGTTTACTGATTTATTTGATTTATCGAATTATTGCACTTATTGAATTAGTTGAACTAGTTAGCTTTAGTGAATTTATTCATTATGTACTCATTAATAATGTAAAAGCTATGCCTTCTGACTTCATAATAAAGCATAACTCGGGTAGAGTTCAGTATCTAGGTGCTTATCTCTAGTAAAAACTCTATAGCGTAATTGTTAGTGTTATAAGCCAATAATCCCCGACTGTTAGAATCTGACTAATATAAACCGTTAATCTATATTAAGAGATCCTAACACAGCCTAGAGTTCTAATCTATTATACCTAATTACTCGGACAAGTCTTTCCACGCCTTTTTCGACTCCTGCTATAAATTATATAGTGTTTAGTAAAGTAGTTTTAGATAGTGTCTGTTGATAGTACTGTGATCCATATTTTCCGACTCTGGAGTAGTTACCACTTCACAACGCGCGTACGTGATTTCCACGTTAGCAGCACACGATATGTCACATGTAAATTTTGTGATATAGGACGTTCTCAAGCACCTACGTACCTCAATGAATTCTATAAAGAATTTGACTAATTGATTCTTTGTTGAGTCCATTGAGGTGGGGTGCTTGAGAACGCCATAATCAAATGATATGTAAATTTACGTCAAATATGCATTCCGGCCTGGTAAGAAGTTGTTAGTTTAATTTTGTATTCTAAGTATGCCTGTTCTTTAACATCTTCATGTAAATTTCAATGATAGTTAAAGAAAATATCTCGGTCTTAAAGTTCTTCTATTTTTGTACGATTTACACATTAATGATGATCAAAAAAATCAATTAAATTGACGCACACCAATATCTAATTGCTAATAATACGACTATGAATGTATTGATACAAGATAATAACACAAAAAAAAAAAAGACCAATAACTTATAATTACACTATAAATTATAATATAGCTTAATCTTGCTAAAACATATACAATTTAAATTTCTAAGTTAAATCTACTTCTATAAGTACGTCTATCTGTTTCGTTTTTTACTGTTACCACCATTTCCATTTTTCCAAAACATAACGTAACCAATATAGGCCTATTAAGACCTGTATCAGGTAAATCAATTTCAACATTTCCTAATTTATGTATTTCAGATTCATCACAATATTTGGGCGTGTATTTTGGTGTGTAAAAAAATTCAACGAATGCCTTATTCTGATCTGGCCGTTTTGGCGTTAGTTTTTTAGAAAATTTTTGATTTACATCTACTTCAATACCCCTTTTTGCCAGTAAAATGAACTTTAAAACATATCCATCTTTATTTTTACGCGATTGCTCATCGGTACCTTCCTGAAATTTTTCATATGCTCCAACACCATACGTCCATTTAAGTACTCGAGTTTTAATTGTATCCATGTCCAATCCATATTCAACTGCACCACGTACTATAGCTGCTACTGGATTTGGTGAAACTGCGACTTTATAAGTATTAAACCTTTCTTTTATTATTGCTTGAAGATATTTAGATTCACCAAACCCTCCTACTAAAAATATTATTGAACATTTGTCAATTTTTTTAAGCTGCTCATTAATTAAATCAAGGATTTGTGCAACAACAGGATCAAAAAACAACTTGACATTTTTATAATAAATATCAATAATCCAATCGTCTTGTTCTAGCTTATCTTTGGCCGGATTTTTAATATATTGTTTAAGAGCAGGGCAATACTTTGCAATATTAAATTCAAATGTTCTAAAATCGGAAGAATCGTTAGTAAATTGATGTTTAACTCTTTCACAAAACTGCTGAATAACATATTGGAATTGTCCGTAATGCTTCTCTCGTAATGATGAAATAGCATGTTCTCCAACTATATTTTCAAGATATTCAATAAAATTTCTATCCACATTAGTGCTTCCGCAAAAACCACCTGAGCGCTCTGTAGGTTCTTTAAGTCGATTATTCTCTAATAATTTTCGGACCGTTAAATCCACTGTGCCACCGCCACAGTCAACAACAAGATATGTATCTGATTTTTAAGAAGAAAATTTTTATTACTTTAGCATTATAGATATATTGTAATAAATTATACATACCTCCGATATTAATCTTATGGTCTTTTAACACCTTTATGCAATGTACTGCTGCAGCTTCGGCTAAAATTGGAATTAAAGTCATATATTTGTATGATAAAATTAATAAAAATATAATTAATAAAAATATAATTGATGGGTCAAATACTTACGCTCGGTACTGAATTGTAGATTTTGCGTACCAATATTATTAATTAAATTAGCGTCGTAAATACATTGCCTCATAACAACTTTCGTCTTTTCAGTGAATTCTATTAATATTATAATAATAAACATTAAGGTAAGGATTTAAAATTTTTAAATTAATATATGCTATATAAATTGTAAAATTACCTGCAGGAATTGTAACTACTAGGCGCACCATCTTAAAGAAATCTGTTCCTGGCCAATGCGCTTCAACAGTTCCTTTTATATACTATACCAAAATAAAATAAAATGAGTTTATTATAAAAATAGAGTATTTATTATATAAGAACCTTAAAATTCGTACCTTGCCTATAAAAATAACGATTGTTTAAACTTTTTGATTTATATTATTTATACCCTAGTCACAATATTAAGATCGTAGGGCATAAATCATTTATACAGCAGAAATGAAATTTCTGCGACACTCAGTGTATAACTGTTACTAATTTTTCTCATAAATTTTGATTACATACCCATCATACGAAGATAATCAGTAATAGCTTTTTCAGGAGAAAGACCTTGTGGTAATTTTGGCTTTTTATTATCAGAAATATTTCCTAAATGCAATTTAAAAAGTTCTACAGGCTTTGGTGATTTATTTCCTCTATTTTTACGTTCTCGAGTGTCGCCAACTAAAGCTCGAGCGCCCCACTCACTAACTTTAAGATTTTCATCATATAGCAATACTGTGTTAGTTTTAAACGAGCCATTATTCACCCCTGGCCAATTCGTATTAGTTATAACTTCACAAGTACGGACGCTAGCACATGCATAACCCTATATTGAGCGTCAAATAATTAATCAAAAATGAGGAACTTTAATAATAATATAAAAAATAACATCAGTAAATTTTAGAATTTACCGAGAACGTAGTACCAAAATCTTTTTTAAATAAGAAATATTAATTCAAGCTTTGGGACGTGAAGAACGATACATGAATACGAATTTTATATGCTTATACCTATCCCGACAACAACACGAATATCTTCTGGCGTCTCAGGTGAGTAACTAAAACTATACTCGCGTCTTTCGATAGTTTCCATAATAAAATATTATTATGTTTAAAGAATTATTAATATAAGGATCAAAGAAGAAAAGATAACTTGGTAATTTATTATGTATTAATCTATGAAGAAATGCTATTGATATCCGGAATTTTTAGTCCGTATGAATGTAACAGTACGTCATGTTTGTACACGCACATACGTAAACAGCAGACATAATTAACCAACATAGAATTAGAATTTAAATAATTTTTAGTTTATAACTACAGTCTTCCCCAAATAATGTTGTATGTACGTACGTATTGCACTGTACATAATGATATATGGGATCTTTGCTAGGAAAATCACCCTTCGGGATTTTCTGATCGGGCTAATTCGGAAAGGTTTGGACCAGAATGCCAGTTCTTATTCATATATAAATCACCTTTTGCTATATTTATTCGATAGTTTATTAAATAAACTGTCGAATCAGTAAAGTAAAAAGATGTTTTACATATGAATAAGAACCGACATTCTGGTCTAAAATTTTCCGAATTAGCCCGATCGGAAAATCCCGAAGGGTGATTTTCCTAGCAAAGATCCCATATGATAAAAATTACCATAAATAGATAGATTCCATCCCTATAAAAAATTTTGTCAGCAATGTTCTAAGATTTTCCGAACATATACTGATTTTTGTATATACAATGTTTATACTTATTGTGTCAACCCAAAATTTCTTTGTTACACTATCGGAAAATAGACTCCGTCCCGAACATTTTTTTGGACAAAGCCTACAATAACTGTTGTAACTACCGTAAATATAAATATGACCTGTGTTACAAACTTCAACGATAGTTAGCAAGATAAGTATCATGAGTAGGTTTATTGAATTATATTTAACAGGATTATGTTATTAATTTGTCATATTTTTATTAGGATCAGATTATTTACACAAGATATTATATGGGGAATTAAAGATGTTATTCGAATTATTCTTTTAAGCCTCCAGGGAAGTACTCTTTATATATCTTTTCTTCCCTCTGTTGGTTTAGAACCAATCCCGATAGTTTTTAACCTTCTCAGGTGGTTACGAATCTTTTATGGTGGTTTGAAACTAACGACGGAACCGGTTTATGACACCTACAGCCGATGTGATTTATCAACTCGTAATACAGTACATGAAAAATTATAATAATACAAATAAATAAAAAAATTTCTATATTAGGCATAACATATACAAACTTTTTTATAGGGCATAAATAGATAGTTGGCAGATCGATTCCTTTGTAGTATTACGAGATCTGCGTCTAAATCTTGATAAAAATCTTGTAGCGAAGACCAAAGAGATACCATACTATTCTCGAAAATTTTGTATAATGTAAATTTTATGTGATTAAATGATTTCAACCCTTAATTGAAATCTGGTTACCTATAAATGCTATTTCTTAAATTTTTAACATAGCAATGAAGATAATTCGATATGTCGTTACTATCATCGCCAAGTTTGTATTGCATGATAATTAATGGCAGTATTGACAGATGAAATGACAAATAAACAATATGTAATGTATCGTATTGGAAGGCAATATCCGAAAAAAAGTGAAAAAGGTTAGAAGCTCCTTCACTATTTCATAGGCCGACATTCGTATGATTGGTTAATTTTTGTAGATATTCAGGGATAATTAACCAATCAAATTACGTAATTTTTAAAACCCATCGTTTTAATACTACAATAGAAAATTAAAAAATAACTTCGTATAAAGAAGCTTATAGTATAAAACTTACGAACCAATAAATACATGCAAATGAAATTATCACATACATTTTAGAGAATAGATAGATACGCATAAAGTTGGGCAAATGTAATATTTAATTATTAATAAGCCTAAACCCATTGATACACCAAAGCTTAAATTTATGATTGACAACTCCCAACCAAGCGACTAAATTTAAACATTGAACCTGAATATTCTACTACTAAAACGCTTGTACCTTTCAAATCGAATAGTTAGCAATAAGAATTTGTTTAAATCATACGAAACAAAGTAGGTTTAGACGAAAATATATACAGTTACCCTTATTGTACAGTACAATTTCACACAATCCAATAAACAGCAATATACTTTGTCTTCTAAGTAAAATCCACGAGGAGGAAGTTCTTTTGAGATTCTTTTGCATAGTGAATATTAGCGTTCGTACGAAGATGGAAATGGCTTTTAGTATATAAATAAGTTACCCGGGCAATTGATTTACATCAACCAATCAAACGAATGTCTGACCAGAGTACTAACCTCATCCTACTCACCCTTAAACCAATGCGTCATTTTGTATAAAAACATTTGTTGCTTTAAATGATTATTTTAGAGCAAACCCATCTTTATTTAATATTGATATATCGATACATGATTATAACCAAGTTTATAAAAAATTTATATATTTATGCGCGTAAATAGAAAGTGAAATAAGACAAAAAATTACGTACGTACGTACTTATATACATGTACAAATTTGGACGAACTTATGTACATATGTGCAGTACAAAAATTTAGGCGAAGAATGCAAATTTTGCTTTGCCCAATTTTCCTTTTTTAAGGACTAATACAATTTAAAAGATATTCTTAATCAAAGTCGCACTAATTTAATTTCTGAGCATAAGACTTAATATGTATTACATAATCAACCCAATTTTAACTACTACACTGTTAGAAGCTTTTTCTTACAATGTTTGCTTTTGAGATCACTTTGTGATTTTGTTTCCTAAAATTAGTTACAATTAAGGGAAATGAACAAATACCCACTTCAGCGTTTTTAAGCTCATCATTTACTGAGTATTCCATAAATTCAGGTTCAATTTTATCTCTACTTTCGAACCATAGGTATTCAATAATAGGTTCTTGAACTTTAAATCGAAAGAGAAAAATCACAATGATTTGTCGGACGATTTTGGTGGTCATGGATTCAATTTCCTTGTTCTTTACAGGGTCATTTATTTTACGACAGCTATTCATTATATTTAAAATTTCCTTCGTTAAACGCTCGATAACTGGATGTTCACGTTCATCTTTATTCTTAGAAAAACCTCTGTTGCTAAGAAGAGTATATACCATTTGGCGTAATTTTGTAGGGATGGCAGGAGAGACTTTGTCTGTTCCAAATCGTTGCGTTGAAAGTGCAATTGTATATTCTTGTAATCTATTCGTCACTGACTTTATTTTGGCTTCCAAGCAAGCCTCCTTATTCCATTCATCAATATTGAGATATTCTTTCGCTTTAGAAATGGTTATTTCAATAATATAACGCTGCAAGAGACCTTCTAATAGATTTTTGTTATATTTTTTTCCGAGAATTTCTGCTGAACAATTGTATTTTTTTAAAAGGTTTTTCATATATGATTCAGTGATGGAAGCATTTCTTAATGTACAAAAGAATTCAAGATCATGTCTTAATTTTTTGATTTCACTTGATAATTGACCAATGTTATTGCTATCATGATCACCAAATTCGAAATTTGTTGCTTTCCCAAGTTCTAATGAATATTTAGCAGCTTCATTTCTAAGAGAGCTATTCAATTCGAGTAATTCATGTATTTGTATATCTCTTGCCTCCAATTCGCCTTTTAATTCACACATTTTTTCATCTTTTGATTTCATATCACCTTCAAGATTTGAAACATTTGTCTCTAACTGCCGAATTCTATCAGTATTGTTTTGCACGTCATTTGTATCATTAGGGTTAGGGATATTGTTTGTATCAATTTTTTTTATATTATAATGATACTCGTCTGAAACAAGCGTCCATTTTTTAAATTCACCTAATTCAATTAGTTGTCTATACCTATTAATTAAATCACTTTCAATTCTAACTTTTACACTATCTATAGCTGTAGCAATGAAATCTCTTTCAGCTTGAAGTTTCAAATTTTCTTTTCCATATTTATTGATGGTTTGTTCACAATCATCAATTAGATTTTCTATATTTTGTTGATTTGTGAAAACATCTTCGAAAGGTTGAATCTCTTCCATGAGCTTATTGACTTTCTTAGTATATTCGGAAGAATCATCATTAATGAATTTTTTTAGTTTAATAAGTTGATTATACCTATTTACCAAATCAGATTTCCATTCACATATTTTTTTATGAAGTGACTTAATATTAGTTTTGAGATTTTGATACTTTTTGGTTGCGTTTATGTAGGTTAATTTTTCTTCCAATTTTCGCTTTTCAGAATTGAAATCATCAATAGTCTTTTTAAGCTGAGTATTCAAATAAGTTTTTAAATTTCTTTTATAATTGTAGAGGGTTTGGAAATGACACGTGTCGTCAATACGTTCTCCACCACAAGAGATTATGACCTCATTATTATTAGTCTTGCGTAAGGAAAAAAATTTTTCACAAATAAGACACTTGAAATCATTACGATAGTCTTCATATTTTTCAATAACTGGATGTTCATCGTTTAAATTCACCAATTGAATAAGCAGGTCATATTTTTTCATCAAATAATTTCTCAAATCACGTTTTTGGTTATAGAGGTCGTTGACATTTTCTAATAGTGTTTGAATCAATTGATAACGTGCACCATTAGTATTATTTATAGATGAAACTTCTTCACTTTCTTTATTTAGCTCTTTAATTTGGTTCTGAAGACGTCGTTTTCGATCTATAATACTTTTATTCTCGTCTTTTATTCTGGTTAATTCATTTTCAATTTTCTTTGTTTCATCATTGAACACTGCATACTTCTGCATAAATTCATTTAGCGTGGGTGGATTAAGTTCAATTTGTTCCTTTAATTTTTCTTTTAAATGATTTTCAATTCGTACTTTTTCTTCACAAAAAATTTGAATATCCTTTATAAGTTGCCAACCATTGGAAGAAGTATTGGTTGCATTTAAAGTTTCTTTGCTAATTGATGTTTCAAATTTAGCACATTGGTTCGTTATAAAATCCTTTAATTTGTTCTTTTCAGTTTTAAGAGAGTGAAGTTCCTCATTAGAAAAATTTCCATTCTTATTGAGCTGTTTACAAATATTAGATATTAAGTTTATTTTCTCATTATTTAAATTTTTATAGCTACTTTCTAATTTTTCAATCGTTCCATTTGCATCAAATTCAGAATCATTGATATTTATATTCTGCTTTTGAATCAATTTATCATCAATAATAATATTTAATTTTACATATTGGTCCCGTTTTTCTCTCAAATAATTTTTTAGCTTTTCATTTTCCGCACTAAGAGTATTTAAATATCGAACCTCTTGTTGATATATCAAATCATCCTTAGTTTTAATGCCGTTTTGACTATACCCATTCAAATTGACAATTTCATTCTCAAGAATTTTAATGTTTTTCTGGATATTTTCTGTTATATAGTTTTCTATATCGTTTTTTGCATTTCGTAACCCCTGAACTTCATCTTCACTAAGTTGAATCTGTTTAGTTTGTATGGATTGATTCTTTAAAGGGATCGTTTTCAAATATTGGATATATTTGTCATGCTTATTAGAATTCTCTAATACAGCGATCGCATTATATTTAACGAGTAGCCATTCTGTCAGTTGCTCTCCTTCTGCATAGAGAGCTTGAGCTGGATCTGAACTTCTCTTATTCCGTCGGGAACTCAAATTCTTTATTGCATTCATAATATGATAAGTTTCTGTAATTAAAGTCGAATAATGTAGTTAACTCTTCAAATATTTTAGTTAATATGCCTTATTGACTATTCCCATCGATAACATAATTAATAGGATATGGAGTATAATTCCGCTCTGCGACTATTTTCTCTTTTATATTATTAAAGTATCATTATACAGAGAGTTTGTATATCGTTACATTTGTATGCTACATAATATAATAATACAGTAATAATAATAATATTTCGGAATTTTATATAATATCGTTCCGTAATGGAGTTTGATTTTTTTAACATACGTACATTTATAGTAATTGCGCCATATCACGAAGCAGGGCACAAATTCGGCGTGTTGTAACCTGCTTTATTTTTTTGTAAATGAAATTTAGAAACTTTTATAAAAATAATACAGTATATTTATATTATAAAATTTTCGGCCGCTTTAAAACTACTCCGGAAACAGTGTTTGCATTTGGATTATGTCCATATTTTTAGAAAATTTGGACATTGTCCAAATGTATATGTCCAATTGAAAAATGACTATGTCCATATTTGTCCATATTATTTTAATTAGTCCAAATGCAAACACTGTCCGGAAATCTTTTTAATTAAACGGAGCTTCCGGCATTTTCAATAGAATTTGTGCTCTGTCACGAAGTAGTGCATGATTTATTACTGCTAAGGTTTTATTATATAATTTGAATTAAGAATCTAAGTTTTTCGGATATATGACTAATGAAATTGTTACTCGCAACATAGGAGACTAACTTTTTAAATTGTTTGAACTGCATCGGAATGTAAACTAAAATTTCCGACATTTATTAATAGAGTTTGCCCATTGTTACGGAGTTGGCATCCGTTTTGTCCGCTTGTTTGCTATTTATCTAACAGTCAAACACAATCACCGATTAGGACTGATTAATCTGTATATTTTGGATGGTATACACGTGTGTATTACATATACGTGTTGTTTACGTGAATCTTTCCAAAAATCTTTGTATCCAATTGGAATGAAATTTTTGTAACAAACTAGAATGTAATTTATTTATTTATTTATAAAGTTTACTAACTTTATTTTCCCTAATTTATTAGGTTTATTTTTTAAGGTTCTCAACGTGAAAATCATTATGGAAGAGGATTTTCATATCGAAAGGCGCAGTTAGAGGTCGGAACCGGTTTTAAAAATTCGAGTTTATTACATCAAAATTCGAATTTATCACATCAAACTTCGAATTTATCACATCATTTATTAATAATAATTAATGTGCTAAACTCGAATTTTGATGTGATAAACTCGAATTTTTAAAACCGGTTCCGACCTCTAGGCGCAGTACAGTTACAAGTATTTGCCAGAAGTACCTTCTGGCATTCGTGTTGTCGTGGGAATAGGTATAAATAAAATTAAAGTTGTATTTTTGAAATTTTAATTCATGCAATTCTGTTCGCTCAAAATACCTTCTATTATTATCATTAAATATTAAATAATTAGATTTTGGCACAACATTTTCGGTAACTTTATCATCATATGTCGGTGAAATTTATTTGTTATTGCTCTTTTTCTTTGTTTTTTTTTTAAAAAATCTTTTTTATCTATACAATTAAGGGCTTTGCATGTGCTAGTATTTACTCCCGTGACGTTATAACTAATCAAAGTTGGCCAGGTGTAAATGGCAAATTTAAAACTAATACTGTATTACAATATAATGAAAATTATGAGGGTGTTGTTGAGTGGGGTGCCCGTGCTTTAGTTCCAGAAATCAGCCGACGAGAGAGTAGGGTAGAAAACTTACCAAGGCCAATTGAACTTTTCAAACTTCATTTAGGCAATGTTCCAAAAGATCAAAAGTCAAAGTTACCATTCGGTCTTACGCCGAAAGAGTTATCTTCACAAGATGGGTGTGTAAAATAATTTATTAATTAATCTAATGCTAATAACAACTTTTTAAATAAAATTTTCGTGATAATTGTAGGCGAGGTAAAAGTTTTTATTTTAAGATTTAAGTTTATTAAATATTTTACTAAAGCTATTTACTATATATATTATTCTATATACTTTATTATGAAAATTTTTTAAATTTATTATAAATCTTTAGAATAATAAAAATTTAAAGATCTTGCTTTAAAAATTTTTACTATAAAATTTTTCTTTAAATTTTCTAAATTTTTATATGTTTTCGCCTTTAAAAAATTTTTGCTTCTAATTCACAAACAAATTTATTTTATAGACAATATATTTCACCGACAGCTTATTTAATAGACAAGTTTTTTTTTTATAGTTTGTACTAACCCTAACTCTAATTATAAACCTACCCTAACAAAAATGACTAGAATTACTTTGCCCGTGAAATGAGCAGTCGGTGAAATATACTATCTATGAAATGAACTTGTCTTTCTTAATTGACGGTGAACTAAGTTGTCTGAGAAGTGATTGCCAGTGAGTTGGAATCAATTAGAAATGCCTTCGTTTCTGGTTTTTAGCGTGACTGCGTTGCGCAACTATCTATTTTAAAGAATATTTCTTCAAGGGAGTACTATATGCAGCGCTATGGTATACATTTTGTTAATAATGACCCATATGGTGCAATTACTATAAATGTTTGTTAAAATTAAACTGCATTAAAGAATATACAAAACTCCGCAATATTATTATTAATATTATCAGTACGCATGTACGTACGTACGTACATATAGCTAAATTATATTGTGCGGCATACAAAATGTAACGATATACACACTTTGCACATGATATTTTAATAAATATAAACACAGAACGGAACTATACTCCGCAATCTTGCTATCGATAGAAATAGTCAATAAGGCTTATAAACTAAAATATTTGAAGAGTTAACTACATTATTCGACTTTAATTACAGAAACTTATCGTATTATGAATGCATTAAAGAATTTGAGTTCCCGACGGAATAAGAGAAGTTCAGATCCAGCTCAAGCTCTCTATGCAGAAGGAGAGCAACTGACAGAATGGCTACTCGTTAAATATAATGCGATCGCTGTATTAGATAATTCTAATAAGCATGACAAATATATCCAATATTTGAAAACGATCCTTTCAAAGAGTCAATCCATACAAACTAAACAAATTCAACAGCTTAGTGAAGATGAAGTTCAAGGGTTACGAAATGCCAAAAACAGTATGGAAAACTATATAACAGAAAATATCCAGAAAAACATTAAACTTCTTGAGGATGAATTAGTCAATTTGAATGAATATAGTCAAAACGGCATAAAAACTAAGGATGATTTGATATATCAACAAGAGGTTCGATATTTAAATACCCTTAATACGGAAAATGAAAAGCTAAAAAATTATTTGATAAAAAAACGGGACCAAAATGTAGAATTAAATATGAATATTATTATTGATGATAAATTAATTCAAAAGCAGAATATAAGTATTAATGGTTCTGAATTTGATGTAAATGGAACGATTGAAAAATTAGAAAGCAGCTATAAAAACTTGAATAATGGGAAAATAAACTTAATATCTAATATGCGTAAAATTGGAAATTTTTCTAATGAAGAACTTCACTATCTTGAAACTGAAAAGAACAAATTAAAGGATTTTATAACGAACCAATGCGCTAAATTTGAAACATCAATTCGCAAAGAAGCTTTTAATACAATCAATACTTCTTCCGATGGTTGGCAACTTATAAAGGATATTCAAATTCTTCGTGAAGAAAAAATGCGAATTGAAAATCATTTAAAAGAAAAATTAAAGGAACAAATTGAACTTAATCTACCCACACTAAATGAATTTATGCAGAAGTATGCAGTGTTCAATGATGAAACAAAGAAAATTGAAAATGAATTAGCCGAAATAAAAGACGAAAATACTAATATTATAGATCGAAAACTACGTCTTCAGAACCAAATTAATGAGCTAGATAAAGAAAGTGAAGAAGTTTCTTCTATAAATAATATTAATGGTGCACGTTATCAATTGATTCAAACACTATTAGAAAATGTTAACGACCTCTATAGCCAAAAACTTGATTTGAGAAATTATTTGATGAAAAAATATGACCTGCTTATTCAATTGATGAATTTAAACGATGAACATCCAGTTACTGAAAAATATGTAGAATATCGCAATAAATTCGAGAGTTCTCCTGAAAAAAAATTTTCCTTACGCAAGACTAATAATAATGAAGTTATAATCTCTTATGATGGAGAATGTATTGACGATACGTTTCACTTCCAAACCCTCTACAAGCATAAAAGAAATTTAAAAACTTATTTATATACTCAGCTTAAAAAGACTATTGATGATTTCAATTCCGAAAAGCGAAAGTTGGAAGAAAAATTAGCCTATATAACCGCAACCAAAAAGTATCAAAATCTCAAAACTAATATTCAGTCACTTTATAAAAAAATATGCGAATTGAAATCAGATTTGGTAAATAAGTACAATCAACTTATTAAACTAGAAAAATTCATTAAAGACGATTCTTCCATATATACTAAGAAAGTTAATGAGCTCAGGGAAGAGATTCAACCTTTCAACGATGTCTTCGAAGATGCAAATCAAGATAATATAGAAAATCTAATTTATGATTGCGAACAAACAATCGAAAAATGCAATAGAGAAATTTCGAATCTTCGAGGTGAAAGAAATTACATTATTTCAACCATAGATGGTGTAAAAGTTCAAATTGAAAGTGATTTAGTTAATAGGTATAGTCAACTAATTCAATTAGAAGAATTTAAAAAATGGACGCTTGTTTCAGACGAGTATCATAACAATATAAAAAAAATTCAAGGTATCCCTAACCTTAGTGATACTAATAATATCCCTAATCCTAATGATACAAATGACGTGCAAAACAATACTGATCGAATTCGACAGTTAGAAAAAATCATTTCAAATCTTGAGGGTGATATTAAATCAAAAGATGAAAAAATAAGTGAATTAAATGGCGATTTGGAGGCAAGAGATATAAGAATACGTGAATTAATCGAATTGAAAAGTTCTCCTAAAAATGAAACTGCTAAATATCCGTCAGAACTTAGGAAAGTAACAAATTTCGAATTTGATGATCATGATAGCAATAACATTGGGCAATTATCAAATGAAATCAAACAATTAAAACATGATCTTGAATTCTTTTGTACACTAAGAAAATCTATTACCTCCATCAATGAAACATATATGAGAAATCTTTTGAAAAAATACAATTGCTCAGCAGAAGTTCTCGGAAAAAACTATAACAAAAACCTATTAGAAGGTCTCTTGCAGCGTTATATTGTTGAAATAACCATTTCTAAAGCGAAAGAATATCTCAATATTGATGAATGGAATAAGGAGGCTTGCTTGGAAGCCAAAATAAAGTCAGTGACGAATAGATTACAAGATTATACAATTGCACTTTCAACGCACCGATTTGGAACAGACAAAGCCTCTCCTGCAATTCCTACGAAATTACGGCAAATGGTATATACTCTTCTTAGCAACAGAGGTTTTTCTAAGAATAAAGATGAACGTGAACATCCAGTTATCGAGAGTTTAACGAAGGAAATTTTAAATATAATGAATAGCTGTCGTAAAATAAATGACACTGTAAAGAACAAGGAAATTGAAGTCATGACCACCAAAATTGTCCGACAAATCATTGTGATTTTTCTCTTTCGATTTAAAGTTCAAGAACCTATTATTGAATACCTATGGTTTGAAAGTAGAGATAAAATTGAACCTGAATTTATGGAATACTCAATAGATGATGAGCTTAAAAACGCTGAAGTGGGTATTTGTTCATTTCCCTTAATTGTAACTAATTTTAGGAAGCAAAATCACAAAGTGATTTCAAAAGCAAACATTGTAAGAAAAAGCTTCTAACAGTGTAGTAGTTAAAATTGGGTTGATTATGTAATACATATTAAGTCTTATGCTCAGAAATTAAATTAGTGCGACTTGATTAAGAATATCTTTTAAATTGTATTAGTCCTTAAAAAAGGAAAATTGGGCAAAGCAAATTTTGCATTCTCTGTCGCCTATCTAAATTAAAATTTTTGCACCGCACATATGTACATAAGTTCGTCCAAATTTGTAAATGTACGTACGTTCATAGTTTTTTGTGTCTTACTTCAATTTCTATTTACACGCACAAATATATAAATTTTTTACAGACTTAGTTATAATCATGTATCGATATATTAAGATTAAATAAAGATGTGTTTTCTCTAAAATCCTCATAATAAAACAGAACGGTGGGATATCATACCTCCCGTTGAACTTTGCTGAATTTTGCTAAGCAGTCAATATTTTCTGTCTCTTTTAACACTCCCTGTCTCGCAAGTTTGTGACTCTTCTGTCAATTTAGCACGATATATGATTATGAATCGTGATAAAACTTGAATTTGCGATATGATAAAAATATGGTTAAGCGAAATAAGGCCAAAACATAAAAATGTAAATCTGAGCTTAAAACTAGGCGCTTGAATCGTTTAATAATAAAGTATGCTATATCGTATTATATTACTATATGCTAACTTGTTACATATTAATTATAGAGTAATTTTGGTGCAATTCTCAAATTTCATTGATTTCGTATTATGATTTATAGGAAAACAGTTAGGGATGGATCAGTCCGTCCCGGTCGGTCCCAGTCCCTATTGGACCGATCTTATAAGGTTTTTCGGTCCAGTCGGTCCGTCTTTCGGTCCCAGAATCGGTCCCACGACTTATGCATAACGTTAAACCTTTTCTTTGTTAGTTTATTAATTAACGATCAAATTTTTATTTATCAGCAGCAGATTTTTAATAGATTAATTTCATAAAAATACAGCATACATAAATATGGATATAAGTATTATATATTCGAAGCTAATTTAACATGAAGAATTAAGTATATAGATGTTTAACCATCCAATTTGCAAATTCCTTTTTGGAGCCAACTCTTTAAGCATAGAATTGCTCTTGCAGATTCATCCTCTAATCTAGCTCTTGTCGCCGAGATAGTAAGACCTGCTATGGAAAATGCTTGTTCCGAAGCTACACTAGTAGCTTGTATAGCCAAATAGTCTCTCGCGATTAAACTTAGAATAGGGTATTCTTTCTGTGCTTGCCACCATACCAATGGGTCCGAATTGTCTTCCAATGGTAAAAGTAAATATTTTTCTAGTTCAGCTTGTAGACTACCTGATTGTTCATTTGTAGAATAAGTGGAGGTAGAGGTATCAAAGGTAGATGAAATAGGAGAAATGGAAGGAATGGAGGTAAGAAAAGTAGAAGCAGAATTAGAAGTAATAGAAGGAATATGTAAAATAGAAGTAGAAGAAATAGGTGAAACAGAGGGAACAGTAGAAATAGATGAAAAAGATGAAAAAGAAGTAGTAGCAGATGTGGAAGATAATGGAGAAATGAAGAAGTAGAATTGGATGTAGCAGGTAAATTTAAAGGAGAAATAGAGGAGACAATTGTATTATTACTTTGTAATGATCAAAAATAATTTTATGCATCAACTAAATCATTTGTTCTAGTGTTTACTATTAAATGCAATGATTTCGATGTATACTCTGAAAGATTTAAAATTAGTTGCTAAATTTAGCATGTGCGCAAAATAGTGATAATGAGCAAAATTTAAATTATTAAATTCATTTTCCAACTCTGCTGTTATTAATTTACTACATGAAATCATTGATGCTGTATTGTTGGTTGTTAAAGCAAGAGTTTTTGCAGCCAAGTTAAATTCATAAAGAACCAATATAATAGCATTTGCCATATTAAGTCCAGTATGACATACAGTTATCAAAATTATGTCAAGAAGAAAATTATACAATGTCCACAAAGTATCATTGTAATGGATAGTTAGACTTAGAAAAGCAGACCCGTTTAATGCCATATTAGCTGTAAAGACAACCTTTCCTGAAATTTTATTAAGTATTTCTTCTTTTTTTTCTTGATAAAGTGTTATAACACAGCTACTTATAGTATGATGATTACAAAATCTATACTTTGGATTGAGTTTAGAAATCATTTGTCTCTATTCTTCACTTTCTACAGTATTAAATAATTCCAGATCACAAATTATTCAGCGAAGAACATCTTTGTCTCATTCTTGCTACTCAAATTTATTATAAAAATCATTATACAAAATTTATAAATTAAATTAATTTTTTTTAAAAAAACCTTCAATGCACACCCTATGGTGTTAAAAAAAAAAAAACATTTGATTAATGATTAATTTTATTCTTACCTATTTTTAATTGTATAGGTGCAATTATTCCATGTAAATTCAAATGCCTTTTTAAGGTTGATATTGCAGTATTAGGTGCAAAATTGGTTTTGCACTTTTACATTTAGGATTGTTTGGGTCATTAGTATTAAAGTGTAGCCAGACTGTTGATTTTTTTTTGGTTATTATGGCCATCAATAATATCAATATTTATTTCATTAGAATCATTATTATATACTTCAAAACACTGAGAAATATTAGAAGATGGAAGAGAGAAATTTTTATTGTCACTCATAGTTGAAAAGGGTTGTAAAAATTTATTATTATTATTATTATTATTATTGCGTTTTATATTCTTTAAATTTTTTTTTATCAGTAAGTATTAGTAATCGTCAAACCATAATCAGGACCAGGACCAGACTATTCAGGACTGAGGACTGAATGATTTTTGGTCTTTTACAGTCCGGTCCTGGTCTTTATGAAGACTGATCCATCCCTAGAAAACAGGTAGAGCTTTGTATTAATGATCAATATGTTTTCATAATCTTTATTATCATTTGTTATATTGTGGTTTTTTATTTTATATTAGTATAAAGTTTTATTATTTAGTCTTTTTATCACAGTTAAGTAACTAACTTCTTGTTTTAATTTTTGTTTAGTTTATTTTAATTCTAATTAACTAATCTATATTGTCTCTTATTCTATATACCAGGATCTAAATTGAAGGCAAAATCTTAAAGCTGATTGGTATATATTTTTTCTCATGATCATTACCTGTTTTATGTTACATAAAATTTCTAATTTTAGAGAGGGGTTAAAGCAAAGTGAAATTTAGTTAGGGTCATAGTTATTTTCTTGATGCAGTTAGGAGGTTTATATATTTATATACAATATCAAGAATGTGGCAGTTTATTTGGCATGTAGATCATGTATTAATTAATTTCCACTCGAACCCAACCCAACAATTTCATGTTTAAAACTTATCATAAATTGGTCATATGATTAGATCGCAAAAATTTGTCTTCCTTTTTAAATGATTGGCTTACATATGCTATGCAATGGCACATGTAAGCCAATCATTTACTTTGAAGAAGTGATATTCTGATGTCATTTGTAATGACTTCATTATTACAATCAATGGTTTGCCATTTAAAGTAAAATCATTTTTATCAAAAAATGATTCATAATCTATACTAGTATGATCATATGAAATGCAAAAGGGATGGTTCCATTCAACTTTTTTTGATATCACTACGTTGATTTTTGAAAAATCCTTTTTGATTGAAATAATAATTTTTATTTATTCATTTTTAGAAAGTGTTAAATACTTTCATTACATTATTATGCTAATACTTTACCAGGGGTTTTATGGTTATACTTACTAATTTTGGAGATTGGTTTCTTCATATTAAAAAAATTGGTCTAATTATGGGTCTACATATAGTTTTGATTAATAAATCAGCACAAATAAGAAATTTATGAATATTTTGATTAATAATATTATTTAAATAAAAGACTGTTTTTCAACCAAATCAAACACAGACAATGAATTGATAAAATTAATGAAAGGTACATATGTTATGCATTATTTTTGAAATTTGTTGATTATTAATTGACAAGTGTTATTTTTTTAATCTCTAGGTCAATTATGACGTGTTTTATATTAATATAATATTATATATTTTATCGATAAGCAAAAATATATGAAAGTATATTACTGTAGAACATATTATATATTTTACTTGTAAATTATGATTTGTACAATAAAAAAATCACAAGTTGGTTAAGATAATTCTTTAAATTTTCTTCAATATTATTTTATTGAATTTCTTTTATATTATTTTATTGAATTTCTTCTATATTATTTAATTATGAATTCACAAAGTTCGGATTTTCTAAGTTGTGAAACTTTTGAGCAAATACTTCAAACTTTTATAAATCAAAAAAAAATAAATGTTGTTTAATGGATAAAAATCGCTGTAATGAGTGTTTGAATACATTAAAAATCTCAATCTGCTATATAATTCAATTTTTAAGTATTGAGCTACCTATACATTCAAAATACATACTATTAAAGAATGGGGAATGCAAATTTGTATAATCAAAATGGTTTATGAGGAAATTTCTTTGAAAAAATTTATGCTAAAAAAATTTTTTTAGCAACAATTACCTACATTTGAAAACATGAAAACATTCTTAGAATAGCAATTCTAAATATTAAAAGAAATCATCATACATTCAAAATAAGATACAGAAGAAGTAAACGAGTAAGTAAATTAAAATTAATAAATTTATTTATCATTAAATTGTTTTTTTAAAAAAAAAATTATAGTGACAATCAAAGACCTATCAATGAAATGAATACTCTTTCTCACCAGGAAGCAACCAGTTTAAGTAGAACAGATCAAAAAAACTGCTGCCAATGTTGAAAACCAAATTGCAATACTAAAGCCTGCAGTTATCAAAAAAATAATTTACTGTGCATAAGAAAATGTGGATGCATGTTACAAAATCAAAATTGTTAATTTTTTCTATTTGATTTTTTTTTGTTTTTTTGCATAAAATTAATTTGCAAATGATATGCGAGCAACATAAATCGAAAATGAGGAACACTAGTACGTACAAAATTTTTTTTAGCATGCGCACTATGTATTGAAATTTTGCCTAATTTCGTAAGTCTATATACATTTGTACAACCGTACTTTACTACTTTACTAAATACCCTTTTGGAAATTGGCTAATTTCATGCAAACTAAGATCTTAAAAGTACTAGCTACGTAATACTCGGGTCTTATTAATATTACTCTCCCATTATGCAATCTTATTATAAAATTATTAATTTAAGTATTCACCGTATAATTTATTTAAGATTG
Organism: Dentiscutata erythropus; assembly: GCA_910591965.1. NCBI lineage: Eukaryota > Fungi > Glomeromycota > Glomeromycetes > Diversisporales > Gigasporaceae > Dentiscutata > Dentiscutata erythropus. The sequence continues at coordinate 18,646 of CAJVPY010000017.1, read as the reverse complement.
CGCGTATAACGAACATTAAATCATACTTTAAATATTTACCACTTGATTACAATTTATTTGCAGTAATTAAGCTCATAAGTATAAAGAACATTTACAATTAAAATACGCTATTTAAGTTTATGAATTAAATTACGTTAAGTTAGTGTGTAAATATGGGTGCCGTCAAGGGAAAACCTACAATCGGGCTTTCAAGTATATTTGTGTACAGTTGGTTATCTGTGTGCCGTCTATGGTAAATCTATGTCCGATGATAGATTTACATAGACTGCCACACAGATAACCAACTATATACAAAATATACTTGAAAGCCCGATTGTAGGTTTTCCCTTGATGGCACCCATATAAAGATCAATTATTTACTAAATGGGGGCGTCATCAATCAAAATGTACCATAGCGAGATTGAAAAAAATGTCATACAAAATTAATCGTAACATGTTATTTGTAATAACTTACTCAGTATAATAAATTATGTCAGACATTAAGATAGATGCAATTCTGCCAGGATTCGTGGCGCAGATTTCCTTAACTTCAAATCAGATTTCAAGATCAGGTGTAACGTAACACGATCGATGAAAATTTAAGACAAAAAGAATTTATTAATCTTTCACCTTGGGAATTTACATTTATATTTACTCCCATTAGAGTACATATATATAAAGAATGAATTAACAACTTTATTACAGAACGCAATATAGAAAATCATTACTTTAAATAAACACCGGTTTCATGAATTTATTCATGAATGTAATTTTTTAAGCATAAAATAATATTTGTAGGAATAAAAATCTTATCAATAAATTAAATTAGAATAAGCTTCGCTATTATACGTAATAGGCAAGAAAGTGCTTCACTAATATAAAAGTTCATAAAAATCTTTTGAAGACACAAAATGCTTCTCGTGCTATTCCTGATCTTTTCGAAATTCTGCAGTGGCAACAACCTGAGTAGCTAAAAAAAACTTGGGCAGTCGCTAATTTCATGTGATACCGGGGTATTTCATATACTAATTAATCATATTATAGTAAAAATCAATAGTACAGATTTTATGCATAGATCAGTAAAATCGATAAATTATTAGTAAAATATTAGTAATTTAAAAATTGATTCACCTCGTGTTCTAGTAATTTTTTTGTGGCAATTTTCGTGGCAAATGATAGTTATAATGTTGTAAAAAAAAGTTACAAGCTTAAATTTTCGTTTACATAAGTAAATTTATTATAAAATTTATTTTTTATATTAATCCTACTAAGTAATAATTAAAAAATTTTTAATTAATTAAAATTTTAAGCTTGTAACTTTTCTTTACTACATGATAATTATCATTTGCCGCGAAAATTGCCACAAAAAAATTACTAGTACATGAGGTGAATCAATTTTTAAATTACTAATGTTTTACTAGTAATTTATCGATTTTGCCGATCTATGCATAAAATCTGTACTATTGATTTTTTACTATAATACCTCGCATATGTTTGATTAATTAGTATATGAAATACCCCAATGTAAAGTCCTCGCTACGCTTCGGACAATAATAAAAATTACTAGTACGGATTTTTTTTTATGCAATTCTTGAATGTGTGTCAAGTTGGTGGCGCATTAATCAGTCTAATAATTTGCGCCAATTAAAAAATTCTAATGATAACAATAATAAATTTTAATAGAATGAAACCACCATTTTTACCGTTATTTCTACTCGAATCATGTTCTTGTTATTCTCAAAAAGCACGTTTCCCTTCAAATCTTAGCTTCTAATACTGTATTATCGTTTTGAATTCAAAACAATATTCATATTTCTTTACTTTTATAATGTTTATAAATAATTTTCGAAATTTTTACAGACCAAAACGTCAAAGTTCTTAATATAAGTTAATACACGTATAAACATGTCCTAAAAAAAAAAAAATTCTTTAAATAAAAAAAAAACTTCTCATATTCTACGCTGAACCATATCTTAAAAAAGAATAATAGTAATGTTCCTTAATGTTAAAGACGTTTCACTTTTAAACCTAAATTCTATAAGCTTTGTTAACCTTACATACTTCCGAAATTACTGCAATATACTCTATCGTTATGATACGATTATGCTATGTAAATTCATGCGGTTTTTAATTTTTCATTATCTGAAAAAAAAAAATAGTCTACGAAAGAAAATTGAAATTAATTGCAATTATTTCGCCATTAATTGAGTTCAATTATTTTTGTGATAATTTTAATTGATTGCTAATTGTATATACGTATAGTAAAATTAATTGCAATTAATTTTTCGGTACGCTTGGATTTACTACTGTATAAAAAATTCTGCTTACGATACAATTAGTAAAAAAAAAAGAATTTTGTTCATATAAACAATTCAATATAACGAACTTAAGTAGAAATATTATGTGACATAATAAAGAATGTTAAATGACATTAAAAAAAAAATTTTTACGATTTGACCTCAATCTCAGATAATACACAAAAACTATACTTTCATTTTTTTTTTTGGTTTTTTTGTAATAGTTTAACTATAACCAATATTTAGGCTTTGTTTTTTATTCTACATTAAAAAATTCAAACCATATATTCATTTTCATTATCAGCACGCAAAGTGTGCACAACTCTCGCAGGTGGGATTTTTTAATGTTGTGATAAATCCACTGGAAAATAAATAGCACCAGGCTTTTCATCGTCAAGATCAGATAACTGCTGGTCTGTGTATTTTGGCCCAAATTTAACCACCTTCCGCTGATATATCAATACCCAATCATTCTTATGCTTATCAAATTCGCCCTTGTCAAGACAATCGAAGAAAATAAGATGATTGTACGCAGTCTCATCGTCATATTCTAATCTGTCAACTTCGTCCGTAAGAGCCCAAAGAACAAATCTCCTGTAATGATCGGGCATTGAAATAGGCCATCTAAAATTTGACCCCATAAGACCTACAAAGAAGTTTAGTTAAAAAAAATATCGATATATATTGCTATAGTATGTTAGGGAACTAACACTTATTACGTAAATATAACCTCCCCATTTGACAATTGCAAATTCTAATGTAATCAATTTTATCAATTACGTTTTTGATTGTAATTGCAAATTGAGGGAGGCTATATTTACGTAATAGTTAGTTCGCTTACTCGAAATATATGAGAAAAACTTGATCTTACTAAGAAATTTTTCGGTTTCCCCTGGTTCTCTCTCATATTTTTTAATTGATTCGACCGTTTTATTTGAAGCAGACATTTCTTTTTTTTACTAAAGTATTTTGTCGTGTAAGCCTTTTTTTTTTTTATCAAACTGAAATAAACAGTAAAGAATAAACCAATTTTACCGATTGACACTATAATAACTATAAATGATAATAAGAGCCAAAAGGGGCCCAATAAAAATCCAAAGAAGAGGAAAGCGCAAAGAGATATAAACAGAAAAATAAATAAAAGGGGAGAAAAGAAATAACGTAAGGCCTATGTATTGCATTTTGAATATACCTATGGATATTTATATATGGTGGCGAGACATGATTTATTGGATAATTTTTTTTTTATATGTAAAGAAACAGAAACATTTAAAGTTGCGATAGTTCCGTAGTTACTTAAATCAGTCAGCTAGCCAAAGTATTAACGTATTATTATACGTATAGATTCATAATACAGTACTGTTGAGCTATGACTCACTTGTATCGGTATTAAATATAATTGGTCATAATCAATACATTTTTTTTTTTATTACCGTTACTATAACAGATAAATACATTACGTACGTATGAGTTGGTTCACTAGAAGTATTAAAAATTACCTTCTGTATGATATTGATATCCCTTTAAATCGTTAATAAATACTTTACGAAATTTAACTAATTTTTATCAATACTTTGGCTGACTGTAAGTAACGAACTATCGCCAATCGTAATCATTATACAGTATAAATCATGTCAATATATATAAATATCAACTATGCACATATCCAAAATGCAATACATAGGCCTTACGCTATTTTTTTTGATTCCCTTTTCTCCACTTTATTTATTTTTCTATTTATATTTCTTTGCGCTTTCCTCTTCTTTGGGTTTTTATTGGGCCCATTCTGGCTCTTATTATCATTTATAGTGATTATAGTGTCAAGCGGTAAATTTGTTTTATTCTTTACTGTTTATTTTAGTTTGATAAAAAAAGGCTTACACGACAAAATACTTTAGTAAAAAAAAAAAAATACCGAAGAAATGTCTGTTTTGAATGAAACTGTCGAATCAATTAAAAAATTTGAGGGAAGACCAGGGGAAACTGAAAATTTTCTTCGTAAGACCAAGTTTTTCTCATATATTTCGAGTAAGGGAACTAACACTTATTACGTAAATATAGCCTCCCCCATTTGCAATTACAATCAAAAAACTTTTCCAATTATGTAATAAAATGTTTATTTTAGAATTTACAATATTTGCGTAATAAGTTTAGTTCTCTAACATACTACTGAATATAGCAATATATATATCGATATTTTTTTCAACTAAACTTCTTTGTAGGTCTTATGGGGTCAAATTTTAGATGGCCTACTTCTATGCCCGATCGTAACAGGAGATATGTTCTTTGGGCTCTTACGAGCGATGGTAGATTAGAATATGATGATGAGGCTGCGTACAATCTTCTTTATTTTTTCGATTGTCTTGACAAGGGCAAATTTGATACACATAAGAATGATTGGGTATTGATATATCAACGGAAGGTGGTTAAATTTGGGCCAAAATACACAAACCAGCAGTTGTCTGATCTTGAAGATGAAAAACCTGGCGCTGTTTATTTACCAGTGGATTTATCACAACATGAAAAAATCCCACCTGCGAGAGTTGTGCACACTTTGCATACTGATAGTGGAGATGAATACATGGTTTGAATTATTTTAATGTAAAATATGAATTGTCATTTTTTTGAAAGTATTTTATTTTTATATATATATATTTTTTATTTTTTAAAAAATGTATATATATATATTCTTTATTTGTTAAAAATTTTTATTTTATTTTTTTTTTTACCGCAATTTACAATTATTCTCAATAAAAGGCTAGAATTCGAGTCAAAAGAGTTGGTGCAACTGATGAAAATTCTGTTTTGTTTGATTATAATTTTCGTGATACCTTTTTTAATAATAAGGAATACAAATCCGTTCTTGATACTGGCGCACCTGAAACCATACTTCCCTTTCAACTTGGAAGGGCGGGGTGGAAACGTGAAACAGAAATTGCTGTTGGATATGGTGCACCAACACATTTGTTTATTGCTTCGCAACCTTTTTTGATTTCTATTGGAAATACTATGAGCTGGAGCAAATGGACTCAAACGGAAACACTTTGACTTTGGCATGAAACGCCTGGTGACCATGTTGAATGTTCACTCATAGGATACGACGTCTTGGATCAGTTAGCATATGTGCATAAGCCGCATAAAGAGCTGAAATTTTTAGAAGAAATGCATGAGCCCGCACTGACATCCTTTTTAGCTGGCCTAAATAGTGGCTAAACTATTACAAAAAAACAAAAAAAATAAAAAATAAATGTGTACTTTTCGCGTAGAATTGTACCGTACCCAATACTCAAAATTGTACCATACCAAAAAGGGTATTATTACCTACCTAAAATCGATGTAAAGTTTTTTTTTTTTATTCAATGATTTTTATGATTTTTTCTTAAGAAAGTGGAACTTAGTACGTACTACAAATAATATGCTAAATTTTTCTGCCAACTAAATAAAAATATAATATAGATTCAACTCTCATCGATTATTCGTTTGGCTTTTTTCTACTACTGCTGTAATATTTCGATTAGAATAATTATACACATGATCTAGCACATGATTAAGTCTCGGATAATTTAATTGTCATGGATTAACGATAAATCATGTCCGTTAATCCGATTGATATGATCATCATGCAAATTTCTACTATTTTCTCTTATGAAAATGAAGGTTATTTGATTGATTGCACTACAAACAATATGTTAACCTTACCGGTTGAACTAAATAAAAACATAGCGTAGATTTGTCTTTCATTAATTATTCACTTTATCTTTTTCTATCACTGTTGTAATGTATAAGAAACTTCGATTGAAGTTATAGAATCATTAGTATCACGTGATCATTGTTCATCTAATAATAATACGATACTTGTTAATAAACCCACGTACTGTAAGGCTTTAAGGTAATTAAAGTTGGAAATTATGAGTTTGCGTATCTCAAATCCACTATTATAAACTTTCATGATTACTGTTAAAATATTTAGTGTTGATTCAATCTCTGCCAAATATTGACACTCTGGAGTGCTGTCAATAGAAAACCTGACATCGGACTTTCAATGTTCAGTTGGCTTTCTGTGTGCCGTCTATGGAAATCTATTATCGGAATAGATTGCCTATAGCGATAGATAGAGCCAACTGAATATTGAAAGCCCGATGACTTTTTTTTTGATTTTCTGAGAAGCATTTTCCATTTCTACTAACCACTCATACTATGTTACTATGCTAAATTCTATACCAGTTATTATCGTTATGAAGACTGTAAGTAATTAGTAATATAGCATTAAATCCTGGAGTTTAAATTCGAAGCTTATTTAAATATTATCGTTATATTCACTAATTTCTTTAATCACATAGCGATAGTATTTAATATTTTCGTTATAACGATAACGATAAGACTATTACACATCTAATATACATTAATAGACTTTTTTACGACAGATTCTTAAACTTTTTAATGACATATTTTAAACTTTTCCTCCTTTTAACCGATATTATTAACGAACTTTTTTCTTTTATAGCAGATATTAGTGGTTCTATTTTACTTCATGCTTACTCAAAAACTAAGCATTACGATTAGAGGAAATTAAAAATTTTTAATATTTACCGTAATAGATGAATTTATAAATCAATTCTAATGCTAAACACTAACGCTAAGAATGCAAATTAGCATATTCAACTTGTCTTAGCGTTAGTATTAGCATATATATAACGATAACGATAATGATATCTTTTATCGTTATCGTTATCGTTATGAGATATACTGTATGTGGAAATTGTCACTGACATTATCAAATCCTGCTAAATACTTACATATAAAGTACGATCAACTCTCTTTATAATAGTACCTTTTCATAATGAATGAACTAAAAATTTAAAAATTAATTTACAAAAGAAAAATAGAAAACATTCAAAGTACAGGACGGTTGATGAAACACATGGTGGAAATTTGAGATTTTACGAATGCACTGTATACTGACCTGGCACACATCCAAGAATTGCTTTTTTTATGTATTACAGTATTTGATATTTTGCACCCATGAAGATCCTGATATACTTCAATCGAATCTTAAAAAGATTCAGCATTAAAACTATACAAAAACTTAGCCCAATGAATCATATGGGAAGTACAGTATTGTACGGTAAAGCTGTACTATATAATTATATAAGTCAAATTAATATCAAACAAATAATATTCGACCGCCATTAACAACGAAGCTCCACAATGTTATGTGAACATGATGAAATAATAAAAGATCCAGAAAAGGTCAACCGAAGAACTCTAAAGTTTTTAAAAAATGGCGAGAAGATTATCAAATTTTAATGGAACTAAAAATACTTAAACATATCAAAAACTTTGACATAAATGCAAACGGTGGTAGCAAGCTAATTAGTTTATATAATCCAAATCAAAATCACATTTTATCTCAGAACTGTGCTCAATATTTTATAATCAATAAAGTGAAAATTAGCATCTTTACATTTTCTAAATGAAATTTAAATACCATTATCAAGAGAATATATTAAAATACGTAAAAAAAAAAAAAAAAAAAAAAACCTCTAAGCAATGGCTGGGTTCGAACGTGTCTTGAAAGCGAATTCAGTTTAGGTTTTTAAATGGGGTATGACAAATTCAATCTATATTTAATAAAATAGATACTGTAGATTAAATGTTAAATGTGTAGCAAGGGTAACGTGAATAGTGATACAAGTGATTTAGATATGGATGTGTTGGTTTTGTATTGGAAACATAGTTTCTATAGTGATTTACTGTAAAAATTCTGGCTTACTGTACTTGCTACCTTGCTACATCCATTACGGCAAAACATTACAACTTTAGAATAAAAGGTTGTAACCTTCCAACTTCACTGAACATATTACGGCAGGCAACTAAGTATGAACAATTCAAATACGTATAAATTAACTATCCACTAGTTCAAAAGAAAATTTAAGCACAAATGAGTATATAATGATACATATGCCTGGAACGGCCATAGAATTTATTACTGAAAACAGAATAATCAAAGAGTTACATGGTGGGTTCCTTTATAAATAGCAAAAAATAAATAATTTTGTAAAATTCCTTCATATTAACAATTCAATATAACGAACTTACGTAGTAGAAATATTATGCGACATAATAAAGAATGCTAAATGATATTTAAAAAAAATTTTGTACACTTTCGTTTTTTTTGTTTTTTTGGTCTTTTTTTTTGTAATAGTTTAACCATTATTTAGCCTGGCTAAAAAGGTTGCCAGTGCGGGCTCATGCATTTCAAATTTCAGTCCCTATGCGGCTCATGCATATATGCTAACTGATCCAAGACGTTTCCTACTGTATAAGAAAACACTCAACCTGGTCACCGGGCATTCTTTCCCAGAGTCGAAGTGTCCTCGTTTGAGTCCATTTGCTCCAGCTTGTAGAATTTCCAATAGAAACCAAAAAAGGACTCGAAGCAAGAAGCAACTATGCTGATGCACCATATCCAGTAGCATATCCCATTGAAGTACTCCACCCTGCCCTTCCAAGTTGTTTAAGATAGAGGTCTGATCCGGTCGAAAAATAAGTATTCGAATATTCATTCGTTCAATCTTTTTAATAACCGAATATTCATCAGCAAATTTTAAATGAATATTCGAATATTCACTGAATATTCATTGAATTTGATGATCATGAAATAGAGTTGTTGATTCGGAACAATAATGAATAAAGACAATATTATGAAGTTGAATAATTGAGAATTTAAATACACAAGCTAACAAATGAGTTTTATACCTAAAAGCTACATTAAAATAAATAAATCGATAGAGAAAACTTCCAGCTAATAAGGATTTATCTTGCTCATCTACTTTGGGCTCATTATTATTAGCATTGCTAACCAATCAGTATATAAGATTGAGCATGACATATGACACCAATCTTGCATTTAATTGGTTGATTAGATAGTAAATATTCATTGAATATTCAATGAATTATTTGGTGAAAAATTTTTATATTCGAATATTCAAATCAGTGAACCAATTATATTCGAATATACTATTCATCGGATCAGACCTCTAGTTTACGAGCGTGAAAAGAAAGTATGGTTTCAGGTGCACCGTATCAAGAATAGATTTGTATTCCTTATTATTTAAGAGGTCACGAAATTATAATCAAACAAACCAGAATTTTTATCAGTCACACTAACTTTTTTGACTCAATTCTAGTCTTTTATTGATAATTATTGCAAATTATTGCAAATTTCGGTAAAAAAAAAACAAAAAAAATAAAGAATATATATATATACATTTTTTTTAAAAATAATATATATATAAACTTTCAAAAAACGGTCAAATTCATATTTTTACATTAAAATAATTCAAACCATGTATTCATTTGCGTGCAGGTGGGATGGTTTCATGTCGTGATAAATCGACTGGAAAATAAATAGCACCAGGTTTTTCTTCATCAAGATCAGACAATTGGTCGTCTGTGTATTCTGGCCCAAATTTAATCACCTTCTGTTGATATATCAATACCCAATCATTCTTATGCGTATCAAACACGCCCTTATCAAGACAATCGAAGAAAACAAGATGATTGTACGCAGTCTCATCGTCATATTCTAATCTGTCAACTTCGTCCGTAAGAGCCCAAAGAACAAATCTCCTGTAATGATCGGGCATTGAAATAGGCCATCTAAAATTTGACCCCATAAGACCTACAAAGAAGTTTAGTTAAAAAAAATATATCGAAATATATTGCTAGTATGTTACTAAATATATGAGAAAAACTTGGTCTTACGAATAAATTTCTCAGTTTCCCCTGGTTCTCTCTCATGTTTTTTAATTGATTCGACAATTTTTTTCTTTTCTTCGATATTTTTTTTTACTGTTGAAGTATTTTATTGTGTAAGTCCTTTTTTTTGTTAAACTGAAATAAACAGCAAGGAATAAAACAATTTTACCGATTGTCACTACAATCACTATAATTAAGAATAAGAGACAAAATGGGCCTAATAAAAATCCGAAGAAGAGGAAAGCGCAAAGAGATATAAATAGCAAAATAAATAAAAGGGGGAAAAAAGGGATCAAAAGAAATAACGTAAGGCATTTTGGTTATAATAAGCTTTGCTATGATATTTATAATAGTTGGTAGCTCTCCCACAAAAAATTTTTCCCCTTCGTGATTTTTATGTGATGAAACCTAGGGTTAGGGTTAGGTCACGTTAGGGGGAAATTTATTGATTGTCGGGGATGATGCTGATGCTGAAATTTTAGCTTATTTTATTATGAAAATTTAAAAAATTTTTTGGGTTTTTTTTTAGGGTTAGGTTAGGGTTTGAGGGTAGTGTTGTTAGTAAAAATGTATATGTGAATTTTAGTAGGTATATTTAAATGGCGTGTTCAATGGGTCGGGCACAGGTCAGGCCTGCATGGGCATTGGACGACCCGGGCTGCCTGATGACGTTTATATCACGTGTCTAATATAATCAAGTATGTATGTAAATAGACGAAAGACGATAGCAAAAAGTCTAATTTAACCAAGACAATAAAATAAACGTTAATTTTATATACTTGAACTGGCACTTACTAAAAATGGGACGTACCATAAAATTTGAAATCCAAAACCCAAACAGTACGTAATTCCGACTGAGATAGAATACCGACAAGCGACTAAGAAATGATCCCAACAGTTTAAAATCCCGATATTCAAACCCCGAAATCCCGACTGTTAAAAATCTCGAAAGTCAAAATACTGACTAAGACAGGATCCCGACAATTTAAAATCCCGAAATGGTCAAGATCTCGAAAGGCCAAAATCCCGAAGGTCAAGATCCTAATTAGATCCCGACATCTTAAGATCTTGAGTGGTCAAAATCCCAAATGGTCAAAATAAGTCAAGATCACGGGAAATATTATATAGAGAATATCCAGTAAATATTTCTCTGCTCTTTTACATTAACACTATTTCTCTGCTCTTTCATGTTAGTATTATTTCTCTGCCCTTTTACTTAAGTGCTAAATTATCAGTGTGTAAGTATATTGTTTATTCATAAAATAATCTGCATATTTTATCGTCAATAGATTTTTTATTAAATATTATTTCTCTACTCAGTTTGTAAGTATATAGTTTATTTATAAAATAATATACGCATTTCATCGTCAATAGAATTCTCTATTAAATGTTACTTCTCTGTTCTTTTACTTTAAATTATCAGGGAGCAAAGTATATAGTATATTCATAAAATAATGTCACATTTAATCGTTAATAGAATTCTCTATTAAAATATTACTTCTCTGTTTTTCACTTACATATTAAATTACTAGACGGTAATTATAGTTTTATTCATAAACATTTTATCGTCGATAGTATTTTCTATTAAATATTACTTCTCCGTTCTTTCTACTAACATGTTAAATTATTAGTCCGTAAATATATAATTTATTCATAAAATAGTGTACACATTTTATCGTCAATAGAATTTTTATTAAATATTACTTCTCTATTCTTTTTATTAACATGTTAAATTAATAGTCTGTAAGTATACGTATAATTTATTCATAAAATAATCACCATGTCATGGGGAATTCACGATATTTTTCAGATTTCAAGACTTGCACTAATCAGAAGTCGATTTTTACTAATCTACATTTCTAAATTCTTCGATTTCTCACATAGATATATGGAAATCGTTGTTCACACATTTTTGAAAAATGACTATAGACTTCCAATTAGAGCAGGTCTTGAAAACTTCGAAAATCTTGAAAACATTATGGATTTCCCATACATAGTGATTTGCGACTGTTCACACCTTTTTGAAAACAGCTGTAATTTATAGAGCTATCGTTATTGTATTGGGAATTGTCGTGATTTCTGATTTTCTGTCAAAAATTGTTACCGTATTTTCGCGAATAACGCGCAGGGCGTTATTTCGCGAAAATACAGTACTATACTAGGCTATTGTAGTAGTTTGGTTAGCGCTGTGTTATTTTTGTATTAAATTATAGTTGTATTGCAATTATCATTATTTATAATTTACTGCTATACTTACAAACTATTATGAAGATATATAGTTTGGATAACACATATTATCTCTATATGATCTAGCTACTTACTTCTGTTCTAATTTAATTTTATTTATTCGTATTAAATAGGGAAATGATTATAAAGTTTCTATAAATATTTAAATATAAATGATACAAATTCATGAATATTTATGAATATAAAAGCGTTTATTAATCTAAGCTTTAAAATATGCTTTTAAAATAAGCTATTTAAGTTCGATGAGTTGCATTTATTAAATTCGAACTTTCAAACTTTTGGACTGAACCTGGACCAAACTCAAACCAACTCTAAAAGTTTAGCATCAGACCTGAGTTTCAAAAATATAATATTAAATGTTATACTGTATATAAAAATTTTTTATTAAAAATAAAAATCAGAAAGATTATTAAACAGGTAAACTGAATTTTTTTTTGTTTATGAACTTAAAAGATAACATTAATGAGCTTGAAGTTTTTTTTTATTTTGTGATATAAAACTATAATTGTTAGTGAAGCCTAGAGGTTTTTCAAAAATTTTAAAAAGGTGAAATGACTAAACTGGTAAAACTAGCGAACTGATGATAGGTAGTAAAAACTGATAAATGAAGGCAAGAGGGGGGTAAACCTTACAAAAGACATTGAAACGAGTATTTGATATCAAGATTCTATAAATAAATGGCTGTTCTGGAGACTCTATAGGGTTTGAAACCTCGATATTGTTTACATGATTATTAAGCATAGTAATGTTGATAGAGAAAAGATTAAATGCGATTAGAAAAATCTCGATTAAAAAGATGAGTTTGAAGAGATTAAGAAAAATGGCTGTAATTCGAATACTTTTTGCTGGTGATAAAGTTTTAAAGTCTTTTTTTTTTATAAATCCTCCTGATTACGATCACATGAGTCATTCGAATACGTATCCAATCCCTCGAGTAATGATTAAAAAGTACCTTAAAAGCTCGGTTATTAGTTTTATATGCAATTTTTGATATTTTTTTCTTTTTATTTTAAATAACTTTTACTCTTGTTATTGTAACAAAACTTATAAAGTGTTACTATATGTTACAATAATTAAAATTATCGTGCAAACTCTTAAGATCATGGATTTTTTTCTTCTTGTTATTTTTTGTACGTTATTACATACTTTGCGGAAATCTTACATTTTTGCGAAAGCAACAAAATATCCTAGATTTAGCGTAAATTATTAATAATATAGGTCTCTAACAGTAAATTTTCAAGCAAAGCACTAATTTAGCTTCTTACTAGCACTATTAACGAGGTTTTGACGAGGCTTTTTGACTGAGTACGTACGAAAAATTTCTAATTTTAAAAAACCTCGTCGCAACCTTGTTAATAGTGCTAGTAAGAAGTTTTGCTATGAAAATTTTCTGTTTATAGGCTTATATTATTAATAATTCACGCTAAATCTAGGATATTTTGTCGTTTTCGCAAAAATTTAAGATTTCCGCAAAGTAAGTACAACAATCTCGAATTGATTATAATTGCACGATAACATCATAAAATTAGTTCTGCCGGAACAAATGATAGGCTGAAGTGTGCCGCTCGACACATGTCAGCCAACCATTTGCTCCGACAAAACAAATTTCATGATATTAATCGTTGCATGACCAATATCTTATAAAAAATTAGTATATATAAAATACAGTACAATAACTAAATTAATATGTTAAAATTTTTTCGAGTTTACTAAAACACACCAGTGGAATTCAATACTAGAGTGCTATTTAAAACTAAATAATTAAGATTAGTAAAGTGCTCAGAATCTTCAAAACTCTTATGTTAACAACTAAAATTTAAACCTTTATATTTAACCCTATCTTAACCTATAACTGCATTCTAACTCTAAATTTATCTCTATAATGAAATTATATATGATGCTTACTGGTGTATTTTAATATTACAGTATTGATTTTTTTAATAATTTTTTTTTTACTAGTATAGTTTATTACTTGTTACAATTTTTATATTTAATAAAATAAGCAACTATCTTTGTAAAGTATTAAATATACGGTAGTAAAATATATAATTCTGTTAAATGCGTTTAGTAAACAAAAATTTACTAGTATTAAAATATAAATATATAGGTATGTAAAGTAAAAAAAAAAAAAAAATTACACTTAAATCCAGTAAATATAACTTTGTTTTTTTGTATTTTTATGTAGGCAATATAAATATAATAATAATAATTATGTAGTTCTATTAACTTATAGTGAATACTTTTTGCAGTCAAGAAGATTGCAGTGTTATCCAATTTGTCGTTTTCTTTCAATGCATCGCTTCTTCTCTTACAAGTTATCTTCTAGCCAGATTATTTAATAAAGCGAAGTCACATTTTGAATAGTTATATTTATTTTTAGTTGACACCAAGCCACAGCATTTTTAGAGTTGCAAAGCCAGCAGACGGTTAAATGCAGTAAATTTTCGATTTTTTAAATTATTTCGCATTCCTTCTTATTAAAAATATAAAACAAAATTATCAATAAAAATTTTATAAATTTATAAAGATTAAATTATTATAACAAGATCAAAGTATAGTTATTTTCGGTAACATTGTAAGGTGATGCCATTGCCCGTAAGAAATCAAGAATATTCCAGATATCGAAATATCATCGGAATGATATTAGGAATTCCATTATTATTTTTATTAATCATTTGTCCATTCTTGGGTTCGTTATTTTGAATTATATAATTATATCTAACTTATTTATTTAATTTATTTAATATAGCAATAACTATAATGATATTTTAGAATTTTTAAATATTCAATTTTCTCAATATATTCCTGGGCCAACTAAAGCCAAATGGGAAAAATTTATTGTCGAGGGTTTGTAAGTTATTTTCGCATTTACATATGTAAAACATGAATACCGATACTTTTAATTATATTTAATCTCTATATATATATACATATTAAATAGTTACTTTGCTTGCACACTTTGGATACCTTGTACGTACGTGATTTTCCGAATTCACCACTTTAGTAACAGTATGTTTTCTAAATTTTTTTTCTTTTAATATAAGGTCATGCTTTTGTATCCTGTTTATGTCATTGTTGTAGGCCAAAAGTCTTAATAGACGTATTTAAAGATAATGCGTGGTATAACTTATATTTATTTAAAAATTTCGATCAAAATTTATTCATGAATCAAAAAAATAACACATGATTTAATTATTTTTGTAAAAAGTTATATCCTTGTATGGTGGATAGTTGCTGCTAGTAAGTTTTAAAGCAATCTTTTCTTTTTTCTATATTGTGCTAATATTTTCATTTAAACATCATTAATTAGGTATTTATACCACATATATGGTAGTATATGATCAGGACGAAATCCACAATATTCCATTCTTTTGTCCAACATCATACGACTACCAATCTAAACTTATACGAGCAGCATGTAAAATAAGATTTTTAGACATGATTTGTATGTGGTTATATGTTTTATTTAGTATTCTATGGTATGGTGCTGGAATTTTGGATTATTTGCCGAGAAAAGAAGATATGAAATGGTGGAATGAATGGTTTGGTGACGAAGAAAATCAGAAAAAAGAATTTACAACTAATCAAACAGATATGGTAGAATGGGTACAATCATCGAGAAGAGAATCCTTTGCGAGATAAAATTATTAAATTAAACATTTAAAATATAAAACAACGCGTAAAAGTATCTTTGCGAAAGCTATTAGAAGTTCCAGGACTAATTACGTATTTTTAAAGATGATACCACTGCATTAAGATGTGTATAATGTTAAAGCTGCTCGGCGCCCAAGTTTTTCTCAAATTAGCGTGTTTACGTCATGTTCCGTCAAACTTATGCGACTAAATGTCGGTACTTTAAAAGAACATGCACCTTTTCAGATGCTCAATAAATATTTATTGGATCTATCCAATTGTTCGTTTTTTTTTAAATCTATAACTATTATTGACCTAGTACATATTTCGGAAAACATTAGCATGTGAAAATTCAAACTTTAATTTTTGTATAAACCTAGTTTCGGATAGTCTCGGTCTCACAGAACGAAACGTAATAGATTTAAAAAAAGCAATTTAACACGAAATGTTTAATTTAAGCATTTTCTCTTGTTCGATGAAACCCTTACGTAAAATCTAAAGTATGTTCTTAACAAGTAATTTATTATCATTTGCACAACTACATTACTGGTTTTTTTGTTTTCTTTGATGATCACGAAAATTCTTATGGAAAAAGTTTGTGGCTTCACGAGGCTTTACTCACTTTTTTTATATCATTTGTTTTTCCATTACAAAAAACCAAAGCGATTATTCTCATT
The DNA here is from genome assembly GCA_910591965.1 of Dentiscutata erythropus. Classification (NCBI taxonomy): domain Eukaryota; kingdom Fungi; phylum Glomeromycota; class Glomeromycetes; order Diversisporales; family Gigasporaceae; genus Dentiscutata; species Dentiscutata erythropus. The sequence goes on along the minus strand of CAJVPY010000017.1, from coordinate 2,052 downwards.
GAATTTCTAGAAGAAATGACGCCCAAACTTCCTAATGAACTAATTCTCGAAATACTTAGTGTTCTATTTCGAGATACTAGGTATGAAATCAAAGTTTGTCACGAGATCTAATATGTATATATAGCTAATTGTCTATCTTTAAATTTATTTTTAATGCCAAAAAATAGAGATTTTAAACAATTAATCAAGCTGCGAATGATAAATAAACAATGGAATTCAATTATTCCGGTTGTTATTAATGATAAATTACAACGTAATCATGCTGATAAATATACTGTTGAAGTATTCTTTTAATTCTTTTATTTTTTTTAAAAAAAAAAAATTTAAAAGATCCTTTAAAACATTCATTCATTCATTCACATTATTACTTTTGATCAGGTTTCGTGGGGAAATCACAAGTGGTCAGAATACGTCCTTAAACAACTACGAGTAAAGCCACCCATATTACCAACCTATTTACCTTCACAAAACATTGTTTACTTCAATTTCGAACTTGCGCCGATATCTTTTAATGTTAGAGATATTAAAGAGTTTAAATTTTATTTGTTTTGGAATTATCAACCTGTTGATAAGCACTTTCCTGTTAATATCCAAGAAGCCGGAATAAGAAAGTCTGAAATAAGGACCATTAATGACAATAGGAATGAATTGTGTATTAAATGCGAAGATGGTCAAATTAGTTTAGTTGATTGGAGAATTAATGCATGTTCTATCTTTGAAGTTTTCGAGCTTATTATTTAATTATTTTCTGTATTATGTGTAATTCTGAAAAGTATATTAAATTGATTTCGTAATGAACAAAAAAAGGTAGTTACACGGTATATATATGTATATATATCGATATCGATATATAATTTATATTAATAGCGTTAGTGCGTATATATTAATATATACCGTATGTTACCGAATAGAAGCTACCCCTCGATTTTGGATCCAAAAATCTGAAGAAGGTTATTATGTTTTAATAGTAAAATTAGACCCGAATAGAAGCTATCCCCACGATTTAGCCCGAGAAAATCGAAAATTTTTTGGTAGCTTCTATTTGGTAACATACCTGATACGGTATTTATGATACGTACGTATTACCATATTCACGTGATAATCATCATCGTAAAAAAGATGAAAAAATATCAAGATTATCTAAATTGTCAAACAATGCCACTTAACACTACCGATGACAATAACTCGATTACTCCAGCAAAAGCTCGTTGGAAATTACTTTCTTCCATAATTTCATCACATGATACGAATTCCTTAGTGATTCCCACAAAATTTTCTAAAAGAAATCATCAGGGATTTAACCTGTTTTCGAAAACAAAACTTGATCATTCTCCTTTAAATGATGCTGATAAAGTCGAAAACGTTACTTTGGAAAAGAAAACCTTGACAAATTCTGAAATTTGCCTTGATAAGCATACTCCAAAAGAACATAATGAATGGTATTCTTATTATTTAGATGATAATGATTGTATAAATATTAGGTAAAAATAATTCAAATTATATTAAACCGTTTAAACCATTTAAACCATTTAAACCATTTAAATAATTTAACCAAATTTAAACCTATCTGATTTTTAATAGAATAAAAATTCCTAATTATTACGATGTGAAGAACAGTCTTTATTCTAAATATTCTGGGTTTTTATCTACTGGTAACATTTGTGTTTGGCCCGCTGAAGAGGTTTTAGCCTATTATTCTTTAAATAATTTACATATTTTTAAGTATGAATTTTGTTTTATTGTTTAAATCTTGTATATTAACAAGTATATAATTTAATTTAATTCAATTAAGAAACAAAAATGTGTGTGAAATAGGTGGTGGTATGTGTGCATTAGCAGGTTTATTCATTGCTGCTAAGTGTCAGCCATCGAGTGTTACATTAACCCTGACTGCGTACAAAATATCCTTTTTTTTTATATCGACTTATTATAATAGTAAATATACATTTTATACCTTAATTAATATATACATATTCAATATATTTTAAATGCCAACCCTAAGTTGTCTTCAACAGATTTGCGTGCCAAGCAAATGATTTGGGACTGTGATAC
>CAJVPY010000016.1:0-46394 GCA_910591965.1 Dentiscutata erythropus | reverse complement strand
CTTGCTACTGGCGACAGGAATATGTAAAATACAAAATGAACTATGTTTCTAGTGTAGATTTTCCCACACTATTATAATATGAGGGTACCTTTTGTGGAACATCACTTTATGCCCACTAAAAATGCCGGTTCCAGTCAGTTCTTTTTTGCTGAACACTAGTTAAAAGGTCATAAATCATATCAGTCTTTTTATAATGGCCAATAAACTATTACAGGTCATAAAGGTCATATAAGGTGTTCTCAAGCAGCACACTAGATGTGATTGGCTAGTAATTAAGAAGTGCTCAACCATTATAGCATTATTAATTAGGTCATTTTTGAGAACCGATGGTATGAATGATAATATAATTGAAATATGCTCACATATCTTCCTCAATACGTATGATTAATTTATGATCGTGTTAGTGCTTGCATATACAATTAATTAAAATATTGTTTGCAATAAATGTTTAGAGCAAACGTCTTTTCATTATTACCATTTAATGATTATTGTTTTAAAAATCGAAATAAAAAAAAAACGATGGATCAATAAAAGAATAAAGCAATTTACGACACTTCCAAATTCTGTTTCTTCTTTTTTTAGAATTTACTACAAACCAACAGCGAAAATTTTTAGCATAGGTAATAAGGTAATAAACATATACCCGATATGTGCGTTTCAAGAAATACCCATAAACATATATGTGAGGTAACTCGTAATTTAAATAGCATTAACGTTAATGTTAAGATAAAGTTAAAAAGCGCATGTGGTTTGTATCACATTTCTGCAGAATCATTTCCACGGTAGATTTTTTTCTTATTACCAGTAATATCAGTAGTTTTATACGTTCGTCAAGATCATTGACTTTTTTCGCTTCGCGTCGAATCTAAAAAATGACCAAATAGATTCAGTTTTTAAACCTATAACCAAATACTTGCTTTACGTGACGGAATCTGGCATTGCTTTGGGTAAGGTAAGGTAATTACTAATCTTATAATTTCTCTTTTAGCGAGTTTTTTTAGATCTGGTGATTAAATAGTATAAATAGGCGGGTTTTAGATCGGGGAGGGTAGTAATAAGTTGCACATATATTTTTTGAATTAATTTAATTGACTTATTCTCCAGGTAGTGTGTTGTTTATGTGAAGTCATGTCGTTTATAACGAGACTACGAAAGCGAAATTTTACTCATTATGAATTTTAAATTTAGGGGATACAAAATATCAGTACTAACGGTACCTTTGAGACTCAGAGACTAATGATAAAAATAGTGTTCCACAATTGATGCTAATCAGTATATGTAACTAGCGTGATAAACACACTTTCGGGCCCGGGCCCGACTCGTTTAACTTTAAAGACCTGCTACTAGCAGCAGGCATGAGTGAGGCACAAATGGAGCCAGTTTGCGAAAGTGTGCTTATCATACCTCTGTAATGATCAAAGGTTCCTCTCCATGTTTAACAGCATATTAAAAAGACATTCCATTTTATTTGGATTAGTCCTAAGAATTAGAATTTTGTGAATTTTGTTTGGTGCCATTACCTGATTTTCTGGTAAACTATCCTGTGGAATATAATTATCAGTATCATTTTTGACTTGTGGGAATTTAAAAGTTTTAAACTTTATCCAGGGACCGAGCTCAGCCACTTTTTTATAATTTGAACAGAATTTTATTTGCTAAATTCCAATTAATTTGACTTGCTAATCCAGATATTCAAGTTTAAAATCAATAATTAATAGTTAATAATATTTTTAAAAATAAAAATTAACTTGCCATTGTCGCGAGTCCATGAAGCCAATTTACGCCTTCTAAAAACCCACAAACTCAAATATGAGGAGAGAAGGATATAAATAGTCTTATCAAATAAAAAAATTTGATCTATCAAAAAAAAATAACAACAGGTCTCAAAAAAAATTTGCCATATAACTTATATCACGTGATCGATTTCGTTGACCTAAATTATAGTTGTTGTTTTTTCACTTTACACGTCCTTTCAAATATTAAAAATTTAAAAATACACTTGACTCTATTTCGAACGCGCCATATGACGTCAAACCACTAAAAAATCTATTTGTGACTCACTTTATGATATTTTATATAGTGATCAGATCTTTCGTCAAAGTTGTACGGCACATATTACGATATTCGGAATGAAAAGTTATCATTTTCCTCTTCGTAGACACAACAACCAAAAAGTCAACAGCATTACGCGACATTGGCGTGCGAGGTTATAATATGTCTTGGTGAGTTAATTATAAGAATAATAATTTGACTTTACACAAGGGCATTAATTGATTTTTTTTTTTATTGGACACTAGGTGAAGATCTTTAATGTCTTCGTGTAAATCGGAAATGGTGCAAACCCATTATACCGATATTATGGCTTAATCCAGATCTAGAGCATTCAAAAGCAATAAAGACATTGCTTTTAAATCTGAATGAGGATGAAAGGGCATTGATCAGCCCCAGGGACTGGATTGACAATGCGTCACAGAAAAGAAAATTGGAGTATTTGGTAATACGGACGCAGCTTTACAAATGAACTAAATTTGTTGACTCCTTTATTGAAAGGAAAATTGGAGTATTTGGTAATACGGACGCAGCTTCACAAATGAATCAAATTTGTTGACTCCTTTATTAATACGGACGCAGCTTCACAAATGTGCTAAATTTGTTGCCTCGTTTATTCAAAAATGTTTCTTACGAAACTATAAAACATTCTCGCTCTTACCAACTCCACCACAACCTTCTGCTCGACGTAATACTTATTCAGTTCACAAGTGTGATGTTTGACGTTGTAAGCATTAATTAGTATTCTTTCTTTTATTATAAATTCATATAACATGCTAATAACTTTATTCTTTATCCATAGAATTAGAAGATGAACGAAAAGAAGAATGTATTTGTGCAGTTAGTAGTATGATGGGAAGTCACACCCAAAGTTGGCATGGGTGGTGCGAGAGCAATTCAGTATGGGGTGGGTCTAAATTAGCATTACTAAGATAAACATGTAATTTTTTATTAAATTATATTTATAAGAATGTGGTCTTTTAGTTTTTTGCTGGACTCGTTGGTTTAACTGAGGATAAACGAAGCTACTTAGTATTTTGTATGTCACCTGATGGAAATGTAGTTCATTGTGAGCACCCTTGGGAGAAAATTGATAGTGGCAACACTCTACCGGGTTGTTAACTGCTTAGAGTTTATTACAGTATTGGTTTGCTTATCAACTTCTAGCAACCATTTGCGAATTTATTCTTTAAAAAGGCACCCAAATACTAGAATGGATTCTCTCACGTTTATCATAGCTAAATTCCGATAGTGAAGATATAGATTATTCTATGTTATTAGAAAATAACTAAAATTTGTATAAAAAAACATTTATTGATATACGTATTTTGGTTTGTTATTACAAATAAAATCTGTGATTAGCTAAAAATTTAAGCACATTATTCATGCCCACTGTCCCTTTGCATAGTAAAAAATAAGCTGTAATAGATATAATGTCATCAGAAACTATTTTATTCAGTGTTATTTATAATACCTAAGTCTATCGGTCGACTACGGTTGACTATCGGTCGGTTACCAACTCTTAGCCGATTAACCGAATTGGTTATACAGCTAAATAGCCGATCAATTATTTAATCAATGATTTTTCAGATAGCCCAAGGTTTAACCAATCAGAATGTCATTTTCCATTTTTTCATCGACTCGGCTAACTTTTTTTAACTAATTGACCGAATCAGAACGATTTTTGGCTCGTGACCCGTCAAGATTCTGATCAACACGACCTAGATAACAACCCTAGGAAATTGAATAAATATAATCTCTAAGATGAGAAGATGAGTGACATTAGGAATGATTTAGCGCTAACAAAAATTAAATTGCCTTCTTATTTGAAAGTTCGAAAAATTTATAGCCGAAACTAGCCAATGTTTATTATAGTAGCTACTTCAGGCGACTCGCAAACACATAATAAATTGGTTTATTTAAATTTACATGAAATCCAAATCTTGCAACTTTTACGAAACTTAAATTTCTAAACAAAAAAAAAAAATACTCTACCAACAGTCCAATAAAGTAGGGTAGTTTCGTGAACCTGAATAATGGTTTTAACGAAAAAAAAAAAAAAAACAGCTACAGTGCTATGACTCCCAATTGCTTCTAGGTTTAAGCTTTTTACAATAAAAATTAAATTTACCAGATGATGTATGCATACATAATTCATTAATTATTATTGGCACTGTTTTACAATTATGTCAAATTTGAACTTAAGGTGCTGGTAATTGCAATTTTTCTCTGGCATACTCCACAAACTATTAATATATATTAGAAAGGAAATATGAGAATCGTATAATAAAAATTATATTAAATTCATTTTTGATAAATATACCTCATCAATAAGAACAGGCCAAGCACCTAAATAAATTTAATAAATTTAAGGAAATCAATTAATGTATCATAAAAGATATATCAAAATACATCATTGATTTAATTTAGGCTTCTTACCTTCAGCATCGTAATTTAAAAGATCGACGTTGATCTGTTTGATAAAATCTAGCAGCTAATTACATATTAAATATTGATAAGAAAAATAATTTTTAATTTTTTTAATAACTAAAATTTTGGTCGAAATTTGAACGAAAATTATGATATTACCAGATTCCATGTATCCTTAGAGATCGATTTTCCATGTTTCTCCTAAGTCACAAATAATAAAGCATTATTTAATTTCTGTAATCATGAGGGGTCTTCCTTTCGTGACATTATCTTTACCTTGACAAACTCTATCCATATTTCAAGATGTGGCCAGCGATCACTCAATAACATCCGCCAGAATTCTATCGCGACGTCAAGACCTAATTTTAAAATTTCAAATTAATAATTAAAAAAAAAATTTGATTATATTTTAATAAAGAATAAAAAATTCGATTATAGACATACTCAAGGATTTTTGGTTTTCAGATAATCCAAATTTAAATGTAAATTGATAAATCTCTTTAAATGTGGCTTCATCATTCAATGATGCTCGAAGTCGAGGTATCGCAGCGCGCATTTTCTCAATTGAATCGCATCTAACATTGAAATGAATTAATAAGATAAATATGCATTATTTTTTTTATTAAATGCTTTTTGATAATTTAAAAAAAAAAAGATCCCTGACAGAATGTAAATCTATTATGCATAAACCGCACCTTAATTTTGTCCATCCATTGATAAATCCTTGGCGTTTAAATTCACACATTTTATCAGCTTCAAGATTCCATGCCATAACAAGCATAACAACATCCTCGGGTGCAACGTGTAAATCGGTGCAATATTCTAACATTCCATCTACTAAAATGGCATCTTCATCTTTATCTATTTGAAAGTTTAGGTGGCAAATAAGTAATATTAAGTCAAGTGCCTAATTTTATGGATAATTATAAAAATATCTTGAAATAAATGAGAAGTCTGATCTCCCGAGAACGTCGACCACGATCATTCGAGGGAACGAATCAAACTTGGTCTTTTGTTTTCTTGAACCCTGAGTAGCGTACCTTTATATTTTGAGAATATTTGATTGAGTTTGTAAACATCTGGATTTCCAGAATTTTGCGAAGCGCCAAAAGATCTCCAGGAGCTAGGTTGATCGTTGAAGAAAGCATCTACTGCAACTTCTACGTTCCAGTTAAATTCTCTAAGTTTCCGAATGGAGACTCTTTCACTGACGTTATTTTGCAATAAAATTATGATAAAGTAAGAGATCTATAAAATATAGTTTTTCCAAGGAACATTTTGACGTCGCTAGTGAACTTCTTTTACCTGGCATTTGTAAAGGTCATAAATTGCCTGACCTTTTCTTTTTGCGCTGATTTTAACGTATTCTACAAAGATAGAAAGTCAATAATATTAGAACAAATAATATAAAGACTTTTCTCGCTTACATAAATAAAGCTCACCATGTTTTATTCGCACACGATATAAAGATTAATAGAAATATTAGAAAAATGTACAGTACGTACAATCCCAGCTTTTAGAGGCAATTCTGAGTTTTAATGAAATAGAATCATGTGACACACGGTAACAACTCCGGTAATAATGAAAGTAACGTTAATCGGATTTAAAGAAAATTTACGTAAAAGATAAATTATACTGTAAATGAATTACTGTGTTAATTTTCAAAAACTTAATTGGCGTAGTAAAATGCTAAGTTTTAATTTTCACTACGTATAACTTACAATTTAGAATATATAATTTTCTACTATATATATAGTTTGCATTACATTACAATTAATAAAATTAAAAAATTTATTACTTTAATAATAACTAAATTATATTTATAGTAAGTATATAGTAAGGATATAGTATATATTTTTTAAAAAAATCACCATATTATGTATCTACGGTATCATCTTAATCTTGTTAAACAATATCAGCATTACAATAAAATATAAGAAAAAAATAAAACGTATACAATTAGTTTTTCAAATCCATATCCATTACCCATTGCGTAGGTTAACTTTACATTAAACACCTTTTCAAAGAAAAATGAAAAAAAAATATAGCATTAATTGACAAGAGCAACCAAATAATATTTTCGTGACTGATTAATAATAAATTATTATGTTACTAAATAACGCATAATATCGGATAAAGAAACGATTCCTTTCAATTTATTTTCCGAATCAACAACAATTAAGCGATATACCGGAGCTTGCTTTATTAAATCAAATATTGAGTGAAGGCAATCGTTAAGAGTACAAGTATGAACTCCGGGAAAATCCTTTAGTAGAAAAAGAAATTGTGATGAAAACAAAAGAAAATAGGTAAATTAATGCGCGAATAAATAAAGATCAATACCTCTGATCTCCATGATATCGCTTCTCCAATGGGAATATCCAATCCATGATACGCTCCAGCACGGAGTAATGTCTATTAAAATAAAAAACAATAGATCCTTAGTAAAATGTAAAAAAGTTTTAAAATCAAAAATCGAGAAAGTTTTATACTTGCCATCACATCAACTGCTTCATATACATTCAACACAACACCTAACAAGTTGAAATAATGTCAATTCACATTTTCCAAGAGAAGAATAATAAAATTGGGTCATGTGATATATCACACCATTTTCATCGATTATGGGTACTGAAGAGATTCGTCTCTCCGCAAAAATATTTACAACTTCAATGACAGGAGTAGACATTCTTGCAGTAGCAATGTCATTATATACTCCAATATTTATTTCTGAGAGTGGCTTTCGAAAATCTTTCGTTTCTTTGCACTATATAAATCATATATATGCGGGGCATGTAGTTCGTATGTATTCCATATAAAAATAAGAATATGAAATACCTTACGTTCATTGCTATAAATTTAAGTATCCTATATTGTGTTAATACAGATACGATCATTTCTTGGCCAGTCTCAGAATCAACATCGACCAATGGTAATCGATGGGCACGAGCTTCCACCAATAATTTACAAGCTTCATATAATGATTTTAGAGGATTTATTGACAACAATTGTGGCGGTGGTGAACCCAACCGACTTTCCACATCTTAAATAAATGAACATTATTTAACATTAAAAAAAACAGGTATTAACCATTCATAAAGATAATTTTTAATATAGATATTACCTCTTAATTGTTGTATTTGAAATTGTTCAATTTCTTCTAACGCAACGGTATAAGATGAATGCTTGTAATAATAATGGATTAGGTTAATGAAATCGGATACTGTCAGCATTCCAGCAAACTTTTGATTATTTGAATCCCAAAGCGGTGCTGATACAACTCCTGTACGAAAAAATCATTGATGGCATTTTAAGACGGTTATATCCAGTGCTAGCTCACAAAGAAGAGTGATCAGAACTAAGGCTTTGTGGTGTTAACATCACAAAGAATTTGTTCATGTGTTTCACACGTATTAATTACTTACCATTTTGCATTAATGCAGCCAAAGCTTTCTTTACAAGTAAGCTAGTATCTAAAACTATTAACCTATAGCTTACTGGCAATACATCATAAGAAGAGTGTTGTTTCAAAAAATCACATATATAATCGACCATTTTTGTAAATGGCGAAAGGTGAAACTAAAGCTGGTAAAAGACGAAATACAAAATTCTCGATTAAAGACGCGAAAGACGAAACTCCGGTGAGGGCAAATTCAAAGACGAAACTTCTGGAGAAAAACGACAGCTCGAAGCTTTAATAAAAACAAAAGACAACTATTTGAGTAAGTTGCTAAAAAAAAAAAGAAAAAAATTAGCGTTTTATAACGTCTCGACTATTGTTTAAGTTTTAAAGCTTTATCATTTCTGATACGTACAGTACGTATATATTATTAAATTTGTTAATCTTGGTAGAATTTAACTATATCGATATATAGTTTTATAGATCAAAAATGGAAATATGCTACGTACGTACGTAGAATTAGTGTTTACCTCAACATTAATAATTATATATATATATACGTACTTTATATACGTATCATAAATATTTAAAAACAAATTATTTTTTAAATACCTACCACAAATTGGTTCTCATAACCCGGCCGATTGCAAAAGTCAGAAAAAAAAAATTTTTTTTCATTAGTGGTTTTTTTTTAATACGTATATATATACTGTATATTTTTTTGAATTAACTAATTTTTAACCATTAGGGTTAAAGCTATGATAGTGTTTTTTATATATAATAAATTTTTAAAGCTTAGCATTTAGTATTATTAATAATAATATATGGCGCAGCTAATTAGTATAGGATGTATGATATAAAAAACGAAAAGTTGCGTCATATTTTCTCAAAAATTGCAGATATTGGCGGACTAAACTTTTATTAAATCCGTTGGTAGTTTATTTAATTCATATCGATATTACTGTATTAGCGATGATCGAAGTTATTAATTAATTAATTAATAATAATACGTATTAATAACGCATTATCAATTTTTTCATATATACGCAATGCTAATACGTATATACAGTAATATATATATATATATATATATATATATATATACTATATATATAATTAAAATAATGATAGGTGATTGGTTAGTATACGATTAGTGATAATTCTTAAATCAAGATCTAATCCGATAATTTTAAAAAAATATTTCGTTGTACGGGCATTACGGGCATAACGATAACAACGCAAATGACTGAAAAAACCAAACAAGAAAAAGGTTTTTTTTCAATTGTTCATGCTGAAAATAAAGTTGAAGAACCTGAAGAGTCAGTTCAGGAAGATCCCGAAGATCCAAAACCAGCGATCGAAGAAGGTATTTTATCGTAAAAGTCTTTATTATTATACAAGTTCTAATTTCAAATAATTCAATTATAACAGCTTGTGGTGATACTACAGCTTGTGCACCCTTGAAACATCACCTTGAAGAATGTAATAATCGTGTTGAGGCTGGAGAGACAGATGAAAATTGTAAGATATTAATTATTCGCATTCTCACCAAATAGCATTTAATAACTTAAACTTTATTATGTTAATCACAAGGTACCGAAGAACTTTTTCATTTTCTGCATTGCGTCAACAATTGCGTAAGTAAATTATTTATTCATAATTCATTTTCATAATAATACAAATCCGACACTTCTAATATATGTTCTTATGCAGGTTTCCTCAAAGCTTTTCGATGAGCTGAAATAATGCCAACGAATGAATCATCAGTTTGTTGAAAGTATATATTTTTTCTACATGTTTAATGTATCTTTAATGTACCAGAAAATGAAACCCAATGTAGAATTCTACGTTTATACCTGTATATATATTTCTGAAATTCATATAAAGAATAAATGATAAGTGATGCTCGATGTTTGTATCGGTGATTGTTTGAGAGTAAAATTCATGCGTAGAAACTTTTATTACACATTAATATAAATGAGCTGATGTATCCTTATTTTCACAAATTCTTCTCGAGGGCTCCCACATCAACGACAGTGTGTACACAATGGCTAAGTAAACAGCTATGCTTGCATAAGTGGATGTTGAAATGATATGTGGTGGTTGCCAATTGTAACCAACCTATAAAAAAAAAAGAAGATAAATTAGTTAATTTGGGCATATATGAAATTAACGGTTAATTAAAATAAAACCTGTCGCGACACGTTAGTAGTAGATCCACCTCGCCAAAGATTTGGATAAATGAACTGTGGTGCCCAACTTTCGTTTCCTAAAACTCGCTTTGTGATAGATGTAAGATGTTATTAAATAAAAAAGAAGTCAATCTTGCCTTAAAGAGACGTGTGGTTTTAATATTACACGAAACTAAAAGATACAGAATTGAATGAAGAAAAACACCTGAGGAAAACTATAACGATTTAAACTAAAAATTTCCCAGTCTTGAATATATAAATATATTACAATTATCAGAATGAACAGTCCATATTCAAACATGAAATTAAAAGTTTGTTTAGGTGGAAGATCCTTTGCGTCCATTATAATCAACGTTCAGGGAAGCAAGCTATATGCACGTACAATTGATATGGTGCCGGAAGCTTATACTCGACAATCACGAGATATTTCAATTTTCTCGTGATCGTGGTTGACCAATAAAATTAATGTACATATTGTGCCCAAAACAGTAAACGTTAATAAAAAATTTATCTATAGCGATAGAAAGTTATAGTGACTCAACAAAACCAGTTTTCAAATCGATATAGCTCTTTGTATAATACTTATAAGATTCTGTTCTTTTAAAAAAACCGACCGAGATCAGTTCTATGTTTTAACCAAATTTGTGTAGTATATATGTCGAAATACATCACGCTGTGATTGTCAAGTGTAGGTAACTTGAGTCGTTACACGAGTAATTACTCTTAACATACGTCGTTACTAGTTTCGATGAGGTCTAGAAAGCTAATTTTGAAAATAATCTCTAATTTTAAGAAGGGTTGACATAATTTCGACTTTTTGAGTTAGGTAAAGAAAAAAAAAAGCTTTCTCTAAGTAGAGCTGAGATACTGCTGAGATCCGTGAATATCCATGGATAAAAATGAATATATATTCAATTAAAAGCATATATTCAAATTCATGAATAGTCAAGGATTAGATTATATTAAATATATGAATATTTAAGTTTCACAAAATTGTGAATATTCCGTTATCGTTATGAATATCCATATCGTCAATATTATTTGCAGATGATTAAAACCCGTGAAATATTATTGAATGGCCATGATGAATGAATATACAGTATATATAGTACGTATATATAAGTAATAATACCTGATACGTTACTAACTCAAATCTATTTAATGGTTACGTATTATGTTCAATCATGTGTTACAGCAGTACCAATAGATTGTATCTTTGTCTCATAGCATTGTATATATAAAAGAACCTTCAAATGCCCCAGGAACTAAACAGACAACTTTATTATTATTATTTTTACATATAAAATTTGATACGTGTTGAAGACACGTATTTATGCATAAGAAGACATCATTCAACATTAAATACTGAAGAGAAACCCTTTTTAATACAAGAAATCATGATCTGAAATCTACACATGCAGTTCTCATGGATTTAAGGGACAGCTGATGGGTTTCCAGAAGATAACACAACATATCAATAAAGACCTAACCAATGGAATTGACACACACTTTCAAGAAAACCAATATTTAGCAAGACTAAATATCATATTAAAAACTGTAAATGTTCGGTATTTGTACCTCGAGGACGACAACAAATTAGTTTTAAAATCTCTGCTGCCATTACGTCTTTGGACCTATGCCTCAACTACAACATCAACCCTAGCTATTCTTGAAAGAAGCAGAAAAGTTATTAAAAGAAAAAAATAAACCATTATTAAAAGAAAATAACTCCTAGTTAGTTTTTAAAAATAGTGGAATTTGAATCCGAGGCAATAAACGGCCTTATCAGATTCATTACAATCAATTCTACTCTAATTTCATTAAAATTAAAATTAAATTTAAATGATCTTGATTATGAAAATATGGAAATTCCTATATGAAAAAAAAACAAATTAAAATCACTCAATCTCCACGATAATCATATTGATGCTAATAAGAGAAAGAAGTTGGCAGAATTACTTCACAAAAACAATATATTGAAAGAATTGAATATTTGTGATAATGATCTTGAGTCAGAAGGTGGAAAAGACTTTGTAATTAAAGTTTTATGCAAGCACGATGTCACCAACTAATACGGTTAGGGTTTTAATAAAAAAAAAATAAAAACTTCAAATATAGAAGATTTATTAAAAGTTAGATTTTGCATGGAGTAAACAAATGTAAAATTAATGTAAAATGAAAGGTCATATTGGCCAATATGCAAAATTTCGCATTAAAAATGTAATAGTTTTGATAAAGTTAATAAAATTTTTGTAATATTGAATTTATATAGCATCGTCTTTTTTTTCTCTACTGAAAATTGAAGTTAACCAATCTGACACAATATTTTCAGTTTTAGCAAAATTTTAGCATCAGATGTCAATATTTAAGAAAGGGTTAAAACAATTTAATTAGACGTCACTTTTAAATTTCCGTCAATTAAAATTTAAAATAACGTAATTGATTAGTATCATTTTACTGATCAATAATGATTAATTTAAAAAAAACAAAAAAAAAAAAGAGGCAAATTTATTTATTTATTGATATTACTTTTTTTTTTTACACTACATACAAACTATACATGATATTTATTATATCGATATTATTTAATCATTGCATTTACATTAACTATACTATTTAATAAGCAATAACTTAATGGCTTTTACATATATTGTATCTTGGCATGCACAACCATATTGGAAAGTATAAAGAACACTGTTTTTATGACAAGAACAGCTCTTATTTTCGTAATTTGTTTTTATTACAATGGTAATCCTTATTTCTTGTATTTTTATCTGTTTCTTGACTAGAAACCTCGTTTGTGATATTTTGAAGAGGTTATTGATCGCATTAATTTTGTTGAGCTTCAACATTTTGTAAAGAGATGACTTGCCCACTAGAATTATATCGAGAAAGTATCAACGCTTGATGGATCTAACTTGTTATAAAACAATAGCGATTTAAATATTTAATTTTTATGCTTATTTAATTATATATTTACTTTTAACTAAGTTTTGTCTTGGCCACTATCTTTTTTATGAGCTTGACAAGTAGCAGTATAAAGTCTTCAATATGATAAACTTGAGTGCTATGATGATGTTTATTTAATTGAACGTTCAATTCTTCGATAAATCCAGCTTCAACTGATTTAAAGATATTAAGAACTCAATATTTAAAGCTTGGGGTTTCGTGTTTACTTGGCAGATTTGCAAAACAAGTTGTATTTTGAATTATCCATTATAGATCTTTTATTTTTCACTTGTTCATATAATGTCAACAATTTTTTAGAGGTTTGAAGAAAAAAAAATGAAAAACTAACTATGTGTGTTTGAAGCCATGTTGTAAAGAAAAAATGCTATATGAAATACTTGACGTACGTATGTTATACTTTATCGGTATAACTTTTAAATTCACGTACTATACATACTGTACGTTAATTTTTAATTGATGGAAATTTGAAAGTGATTAACTCTTACTTAAAATATTGACGTTTGATGCTAAAATTTTGCTGAAACTAAAAATATTGCATCAGATTGGTTAATTTCAATTTTCAGTAAAGAAAAAAAAAGACGATACTATATAAATTCGATATTACAAAAATTTTATTAACTTTATCAAAACTATTACATTTTTAATGCGAAGTTTTGCTTATTGGCCAATATGACCTTTCATTCTACATTAATTTTACATTTGTTTACTCCATACAAAATCTAACTTTTAATAAATCTTCTATATTTGAAGTTTTTATTTTTTTTTTATTAAAACTCTAACTGTATTAGTTGGTAACATCGTGCTTGCATAAGACTTTAATTACAAACTTTTCCATCTTCTGACTCAAGATCATTATCACAAATATTCAATTCTTTCAATGTATTGTTCTTGTGAAGTAATTCTGCCAACTTCTTTCCCTTATTAGCATCAATATGATTATCGCAGAGATTGAGTGATTTTAATTTGTTTTTTTTTACATAGGAATTTTTATATTTTTATAATCAAGATTATTTAAATTTAATTTTAATTTTAATGAAATTAGAGTAGAATTGATTGTAATGAATCTGATAAGGCTATTTATTGTCTTAGATTCAAATTTCACTATTTTTAAAAGCTAACTAGGAGTTATTTTCTTTTTAAAATAAAAAAAATAGACCTTTGCTTTTAATAATGTTTTTTTTTTTTTTTTTAATAACTTTTCTGCTTCTTTCAAGAATAGCTAGAGTCAATGTTGTAGTTGAGGCATAGATCCAAAGAAGTAATGGCAACAAAGATTCTAAAACTAATTTGTCATTTTCCTTGAGGTACAAATGCCGAACGTTTATAGTTTTTAATATGATATTTAGCAAGATGCATCTTGCTAAATATTGGTTTTCTTGAAAGTGTGCGTCAATTCCATTGATTAGGTCTTTATTGACATGTTGTGTTATCTTCTGGAAACCCGTCAGCCATTCCTTAAATCCATCAATATAATGAGAACTGCACATGTAAATTTCAGGTCATGATTTCTTGGGATTAAAAAGAGGTTCTCTTCAGTATTTAATGTTAAATAGTGTCTTCTTATGTGTAAATACGTGTCTTTAGCACATATCAAATTTTATATGTAAAAATAATAATAATAAAGTTGTCTGTTTAGTTTCTGGGGCATTTGAAGGTTCTTTTATATATACAATGCTATGAGACAAAGATACAATCTATTGGCTACTGCTGTAACACATGATCCTATTTTTGTTACACGAATTTGAACATAATACGTAACCATTAAATAGATTTGTATTATTACTTATATTATTAACAATAAGTAAAAGAATTATGAATATTCATAATTCAACTTGATCAACGGATTATTGAATTTAATTTTTTAATACTGCTTAAAATTCAGTTTCTTTTCTTTTTAGTTTTTAAATTAGACAAATTATTTTTATATTTTGAATCCGGAGCAACACTACGGGTCAAAAGCTAGTGGAAAAGAGTGCGAGCCCACGATTTTTATCATTTTCTTATACGTACTGTAAGTGACGGTTAGATTAAGGTTAGCAGAAACTCGTTCATAGAGATTTATACAGAGGAAATATTTTGCAAGATAACTTGTATAGTGTTCATGTCACTGATCTTGGGCTTTCTAGAGATGTTGTATAAGCAAAATCACCTTCGCACATTTTTATTAATGTACCCAAGGTACCGTTTTTTATGTTTTTCACTTTATGATTCATCGGATCGTCAAATTTCTTATATTTTAATTGGTTTGATATCGTAATTCTACACCGCTTTAGACGATCCCGAAACCATTTTTATCTTTGTAGCTTTTTTTTTTTTTCTTTACCCACTCCTGTACTCAAAAGTCGGCATTATGCCAACCCTCCTCAAATTAGAGATTTAGAGACTATTTTTAAAATTAGCTTTCTAGCCTCATCGAAACTAGAAACGACGCATGTAATGACTCAAATATATAAGTAAGTTATCCAAACAATTAATCTACACTAGCCACTTAGACGAACTTCCGTCTATGAACAAACTAGCAGCCAAGGCTATGGTTAGTGATTGGACTCGTGGATGTCACCCGCGGGTGGGTCAATTCTTGGTAGGGATGTAAATTTAATTAAATTTAAATGCTAAATTTATCGTAGTTTAAATAACTTCTCTCTAGTACATAAATTCTCTATAGCAGATAGTTACACGTTACATTGAGTAATATATAAAGAAGTATAGTATGAAAAGATCAAAATTTTATATTTTTATATTCATACGAATATTTAATCAGACTTATCACACTTGAGCATAAAAAGAATCACAAGAGGATCATACTTGTAGAAATGTTGGTTTATCGACTATTAACGATGCCGAGACTATTACATATATTGGCAGGTGTTACTCGGGTTCGGGTAGGGTTGACTCGTACGGGTCAGTAAATTTGACGGGTTATGTGGATCACGGGTCAGAATCGTGCTGACCCGGGTCAAATAGGTTAGTCGGATATCAATAAAATAGTGCACAGACATATTGAGAGTATCTTGTTAGATCCAAAAGTGTTTGATCATATTCCTTTATCATATAACAAATTATATCAAGATAACTTAATGCAGGCGGGTCATTTGGCTCAATTTTTATTAACCTCTGAAAATATAAATATTGCACATATCAGATGCTTATATAAACTAGTTTTCTATCAATACAAATTCGCTACACTTTAATTTACACAAGATGTTATTATCCTGCTTGTTCAAACTTAGTTCGGGTTTGTTTGAAACCCAAACCAGCTAAATTTGAGCTTATGAAATTTGTGAAATCGAATGTTTATACTTAAAATGCTAAATGTGATTGAAAAGCATCATAATGATAAACTAGATATACTTAGGGTACTAACCCTAAGTATATCTATGTTTGCCATTTTTAAATAAGTTAGCAGCATTCACTAAATACGTATGCTATTGATCAAATTAACCCGAACAATTAATCTGCACTAGCCACTTAGACGAACTTCTGCCTATGAACAAACTAGCAGCCAAGGCCCTATCTGCTATGGTTAGTGATTGGACTCGTGGATGTTATCCGGGTGGGTCGGGTGACCCGGATTGTAGTGACCTGGGTGGGTCAATTCGTGGGTAGGGATGTAAAATTAATTAAATTTAAATGCATTTATCGTAGTTTAAATAATTTCTCTCTAGTACATAGTTTAAATAAATTCGTTGCGTGGATTAATATATAAAGAAGTATGAAAAATCAAAATAGAGCGTAGTAAAATTTTATATTTTTAAAGGATCATTAATAGACTATTACATACATTGGCATTAATTTTAACATGTAACATGGTATCAATATGTTCTGTAATTTTTCCAAAAATATAAAAAATGCCTTTTGATTGCATTTCTTGCTCTGCTATTAGCCCATTTGGATCACCATCTAGATAATCATCATCCAGAGTAGTAAAACGTTTACTATATGGTGGATGATCACCAATGTGAAAAAGAACTTTAGTACTATCACCTCATTTCATTTTAGTTATAGCAGCATTAAGACCTCCAAGAACATCTTCTGGCGAATCACCACCGACAGTAGCTGGTAAAGTAGTTAAAAATGCTCTAAATGCTCCATGCGAGTTAGTAAGATTAAAAATTAGCAGACGAGAAGTTTTGTCACAATGATCGTGATATCCACAAAAACCAATATTGATTTTAATGATTTTCCATAGAACCTAAATTAAATTTCAAATATAGTACTCTACCCTTAATTTAGAACTGCTAAATATAATAATATGATTGTTAATTTGGTTGAATATTTGATATATGAAATGAAAACCATTAAATTATTGCGCTTTGCAAAAAGATGTGAACACTGCAGATGTGAGAATCGGAGATTTTATAGATTTGAGTTTTAAGAATTCAATCGAAAATAGGAATCTTAGTAATTCTCAGCCATCATCATCATTACTAAAATCACATGTTCACATCTTTTTGCAAAGCGCTATTAATCGGTTATAATCGATTAGTTTTATATATCTTTGTGTTGATTATTGATTAAATCTAATGATTATAATCAGGTTTCAAAACTTCCTGATGTAGATATATATAGTACAGTAGTAGTGCTGAAATTTAAAAAATTCATATAACGATAATTTTAAAAAGAAAAGAATAAAAAAAATAAATAAACAAAAAATAAATAAAAGGTTCCATTTTTAATAATAATATAAGTGATTCTCTAATTAATAAGGTTTTTTAAAGAATTTTATAATTTATCGTGATAATAAAGCTACTTTTTTAAATAGTTATCAATAAATATCTACGTAAATGAGATCACCCATCACGGAACCGTCGATGTTACGCGACCCGGTGTGCAACATATAAAAAAAATTATTAGTTGCAGCTGATGCTGATGCTGAAATTTTTTTATAAAATTATAAAAAATTTTTGGGCCTTTTTTTTACACTTTTTTTTCATAGTTAGGTTAGGGTTAGTAGGGTAGTTTTATTAATAAAAAAGTATATATAGATTTTAGTAGGTATTATAGAATTAAATAGAGACCCCAAATTTCAGCATCAGCCGTTTTCAGCATCAACTGCGACATTATTTGATCTTTATATAAGACTCATTTTCCGGACCATATATACTTAAACGCGTAATAGGTAGGGAAAAGCTAAAACTCTGTTTATACAGTAATACATGCTGTTGGTTATTTTTTACCTTATTTTTTATTATTATTTTTTTTTTAGACGAGCTTCCGTGACATTAGCTTATATTTATATACGAGTAGGGAAAAGCTGGAAACTGTTACAGTTATTCTAAGTGTCAAGCTGGACAACAATCAACAGTTATGAACACGTTCGACACTTTGGAAAGTTCACTTTCTTTTGCTCTATATTTATAGGTCAAATAGGAAAAGCTGAGCAGAAGGTTGCCTACAGTTTATTTAAGGCGTTATTAAGGTCTACTGATTCAAGAAAAAGAATTGGTTATGTAGTTTCCTTAATGATATAAGCATTTTGTTTAATGTTATGACCCTTTGTTCAATTTTCTGTTTGGCTTATATAATATTCGTGTAGGGAAAAGCTGGAAACTTTGTTTCAGTGATTCCCAGGTGTCTAGCTGGATTCTTAATTTCATTGACGAACGTGTTCGACACTTAGAAAAGCTTTCTTTGCACGATAATATTTATAGACAAATAGTATCACGAGCTAAAAGTGATCGATATTTTCGAAAATCAAGAGGTAAAGTGAATCAATGGAAATAATGAAGTTGAGTCAGTGCATGGTTTATTATAATTATGAATAGTTGAACCTTTTTACTAATGATAAAATTATTTAAAGGATATAACTTGAGTATGGTTGGTTACAACTCTTATATGCGGGGTAGGGGCACATAAGAATATTAACTTATGATAATTCCATTTATATTTAGAAGTTGACTAAATTGGTCATGTTGTTGTTAGAAAAATCTAAAAATAAAGTATAATTTGCTAATTGTAAATCGCACCCTAATCACTCGTTACATTAAAAATTTATTTTGATTTTATTTTCATAATTAACTGAAAATATTCTTCTAAATAATTAATTTTAATTTTTAGCTGAGAAATTTTCTTAAAAAAAGATGGTGTTATGTATATAATTTCAAATTTATTAGATATTATATAAAAAAAATAATAAATTTGATCGCTTTAATTTTTTAAATTTTTTCTAAAAAAAGATAGTGTTATGTATATAATTTTGAATTTAATTTAAAAAAAAAATAAAATAAAAAAATTTAAATATTTGATTGCTTTAATTTTTAAAAAAGTTATATTTTTAAATGTGAATTTTATATTAGTTTTACGTTTGTCTTACATTTGTTTGTGTTAAAAGTCAATATTGCCACTATTGTAAACCCATTGAATAAGTTTTAAATAATTATCTGAGAAACCAGAATCCTGTATTGGGTTTTTAATAAACCTTATATATTTCTTGGAATTTTTTTATATTTTAATGAATGACCTTTTAATTGATCACAAAGTCTTCTTCGCAATAATTACATTTTTGGCAAAGTATTGTTTGATCATGTTTATTAGGTTCAGCAACTTTTGTAAAGTTTAAGCTGATTTCTTTTGATGGGGATCTTCCATGTTGGGTCTAGTGTTTAAAATTTCAGATCCAAATACTGTTCTCATGAGAAAAGTGCAATAGATGTAGATGTTCTCAAGGTACAATTTCATGTTTATGTAAAAAAACAATATATTAGAAATATAAACTATTGCTATAGTTCGCTATAGCTATATTAGTATTCAAAAATAATAGATAAATATTTATTAATTTACCTTAGATTAGTCCAGTATAACATCGATTTCTGACTTGTATAACAACATTATGCAGCTTTTTAATATGGGGCAGATTAATTGAAATCAAGCTTATTAAAAAAATTTTTTTAAACAATTGTTACAAAGTTGCAGAATTAATTTTTTTAAAAAAAATATTAAATAATTGTTACAAAGTTGCAGAATTAATTTAAAAAATTTTTATTAAATTTGATTTAAAATTTTAAAAAAAAACATAAAAAATATTGCTTTGTTTCTATTAACTCATCCCTATATATATAAGAACACTATTATGATTTTATTGTTTTCAAAAAAATTTTAATAATGAACAGTAAAAAATTTACATTGTGACAAATTTATAATAATGTTCTCATGAGAACTCTGAGAACACTAATTTCGAACACTATGTGGTCATATAATAAAATTTATTTTATATAGGTAATAATTTTAGGTGGTTGATATATACCCCCAATTTTATTATTCATACACCCATAAATTATAAATTTTTTTCTGATTTTGAGCAAAGATATCAAGTAACTTCTTTAATCAAATTTAATAATATTTTTTTTATTTGATTCTACAAATTTGTAGAATCAAAATAAAAAAATTTCATTGAATTCGGTTAGGTGGTTGCCAAGATATCTTCACTCAAAGTTTTAAAGCATCTATTAAAATAATAGATACAGAAATGTTTTTGAAACTTTGAGCGAAGATAACTTGATAACATTTTAACCAAATTCGATGAATTTTTTTTTTTTTTGGTTTAATTCTAAATCTGCAGAATTAAATAAAAAAAGATTATCAAATATGATTGAAAAGATACTAAGATATCTTTGCTCAAAGTTTTGAAAAATTCAATTTTTTAAAGGTTTGAAGGACGATATCTCAGCATACATCTAACCAAATTCGACAAACTTATTTTTGTTTTAATTTTACAAACCTGTAAAATCAAAAGAAAAAAGTTCATTAAATTTAGTTAGATAGATACTGAGATATCTTCGTTTAAAGTTTAAAAAAATTTGCCATAGCTGTTATGTTTTGAATTTTTTTAAACTTTGAGCAAAGATATCTCAGTATCTATCTAACAAAATTAGATAAAACTTTTTTGTTTTATTCTACATATTTGTAGTAACAAAAAAATTTGCTCAAATAGATAGATACTGAGATATTTTCACTCAAAGTTTTAAAAAATTTTGTTGCAAGTTATTTTGATAGGCATTTTGAATTTTTTTCAAAAATTTAAACAAAGTTATCTCAGCATCCAACTAACTAAATTCAATGAACTTTTTTTTTTTGATTCTACAGATTTGTAGGATTCAAATAAAAAAAAAGTTCATTGAATTTGGTCAAGTAGTTGTCGAGATATATTCACTCAAAGTTTCAAGAACTTTTTTGTATTTATTATTTTGATAAATGTTTTAAATATTTTAAACTCTGAGTGAAGATATCATGGTAACTACTTAACCAAATTCGATGAATTTTTTATTATTTTGATTCTACTTATCTGTAAAATCAAAATAAAAAAATAATTATTACATCTTATCAAGAAATTACTGAAATATCTTTGCTCAAAATTAGAAAAAAATTTAAATTTTGTGGGGGTATGAATAACAAATTTGGGGGTATATATATCAGCTGCCTAATTTTATAGTAATTATAGTAAAATTTTAAATAGATGTATAGCCCTAATAGTTTGATAGATTGAATAAAATTTTGCAAGACTAGTACTATGACTCTATATAGAGCTATTTTTTAAAAAAGAAACTAAATTAGGTTCTCTCTTTTTTTTTTTTAAAAAAAAATACATAGATTAAAATTTTTTCAAACCTAAATAAAAGAAATGGCTTTATAGCTTTGTTCGTAGAGACATAATACTAGTCTTTGCAAAATTTTATCCAAATCAATCAAACTATTAGAGCTGTTCATATATTTTAATTTACTAAAATTATTACCTATTTAAAAAAAATCTTTATTAATAAAATAACTACATATAATTTTGAGTTACATTATATCCAGTGAGATGTTGTTTTGAAGAATTTTTTATTTAATTTTTTTTTTTTTTTTTTGAATTTTAGCATTCATAATTATATACAGTCAACTCTATCTAAGTGCAAGTCAATGGGCCAGCAAAATATCTTGTATTTAGAGAGAACTTGCACTTAAAGAAAACTAAATTAATTAATATATAATTAATTCTTTCTAAATGCAAGTTTATAAGCTAAAAAAAAATATCTTGCACTTAGAAAAAAAAACTTTAATTAAATAAGTCAATTTAATTGGTTAATAAAATATCTTGCAATTAGAAAAAATAATTTTATATATACTGGCTAAAAAAAATCTTGCACTTAGAGAATAAAGAACTTGCATTTATGTTATAAGTCCCAACATGAGACCAGACTTTTTAATTGCATTTAGAGAGAAGTTGCACTTAGAGAACGTGCACTTAGAGAAAGTTGACTGTATTAAAAACCAAATATTTAAGGCTCTGGTATTCATATTAACCTTGAAAAATAATATTGGATAAATGGCATGAAGCATTAGGTCAAACATAGTCAGGGCAACATATGAATTTCGGATTTATTAATGGTTAAATTTTAATACTATCGCTATCAACAATTTTTTTAGCACGAGTATCTAACAAAAGTACATAAAAATTTTTTTTAAATTTGAAGGTCTCAACTATCTCTACATGATAAAGCTACTTTTTTAAATAGTTTATCAAAATTGTTCAATTATTTTATATAAATATCTACATAAATGAGATTACCTGTCACAGGACTTTCAGTTTTTTGTTACTGTTAACCAACAGTGCAACATATAAAAAAATTATTTTACAATACCAGATCATTCCGCTAGTACACTATTTTTATTAAAATAAAATAGTGTGGGATTATAATTATAACATGTACTAGCGGAATTGTAAATTAATTTTTGGAATAGATTAGTGAAGCAACCAAAATTCAGCTGATCAATCTCTGAAGTTCGTAAAAGTGAAATAAAAAAAAAGTTTGTTAAATTTAGTTTAGTAGTTATAAGGAATCTTTGCTAGAAGTTTAAAAAAAAACATAAAACATTTTTAAATTTTAAATAATAATTTCTCAATAACCATTTATTTAAATTTAATAAAACTTTTTTTATTTTAATTTTGTGAGCCTGTAGAATTAAAATAAAAAGAAATTATTAAACTTTGACTAGTAGTTGTTGAAAAATATTGATTAAAAGTCAAAAAAAATTAGGCAGCTTCTTTTTTTTTATAAGTGTCTAAACTTTAACGAAGATTACTTGAAATTTACTTTACCAAATTTGATCATTTTTTTTATTTTAATTCTGAGATTATGGAATTAAAATAAAAAAATTTTGGTTAAGTAAGTGCTAAGTAATCTTTGTTCAAAATTTAGACACCTATAAGAAAAGAAGCTATGGCTAATTTTTTTTTTTTTTACTTTTAATCAATACTTCTCAACATTACATATTTAAATTCAAGTAAATTTTTTTCATCAAATTTAGATAGATTGTTATTAAAAAATTATTTAAAGTTTAGGCAAAAAAATTCGCTGCAATATTCTTTTTTTAAAAAATTTTTTAAAAAACTTAAATAATGATTTCTCAAAAATCTATCCAAATTGATGAAATTTTTTTATTTAATTCTGAGAATATTTTGGATTGAAATTAAAAAAATTTACTTGAATTTAAATATGTAGTTGTTGAGAAGTATTGATTAAAAGTAAAAAAAAAAAAATTAGCTGCGGCTTCTTTTTTTATAGGTGCCTAATTTTGAACAAAGATTACTTGGCACTTACCTGACCAAATTCAGTCAAAATTTTTTTATTTTAATTCTATAATCTCAGAATTAAAATAAAAAAAAAATGATCAAATTTCGTAAGGTAAATTTCTTAATAATTTTTTTATTTTAATTCTACAGGCTCACAGAATTAAAATAAAAAAAGTTACATTAAATTTGAATAGATAGTTATTGTAAAATTATTATTTAAAGTTTAAAAATGAAAAAATTTACCCGATTTTTAGCTTTTTCAGATGTTTCAAGTTTTTTTTTAACCTTTTAGCGAAGTTTCTTGATAACTACTAAACCAAATTTAACAAACTTTTTTTTATCTCACTTTTGCAAAAGTATAGAATTAAAAAAGGTTATTAAATTTGATCATGTAGTTATTGAGAAATCTTCGCTAGGAGTTTTAAAAATTTTCAAAATTACAGTATAAATAAGCAGATTAGTAATTCAGACTAACTTTGAAAATCATCTGCACGAGGTGAAATACCAGTCGTTCCGTTGACCAGAATTAGATTGTTTTGACAAAGATCGGCATGCATGGTGCTTATTATATAAATAAAAATTTTTTTTTTTTTTATGAACTTATATTCGTTTCTCGTTTTATTGATCTTTATATTATACTTAAATGCATAATAGGTAGGGAAAAGATAAAACTCTTTTGTTTATACAGTAATATGTGCTGTAGTTATTTTTACTTTATTTTTTATTATTATTATTATTTTAGATGAGGTTCTATAGAATTGGGTAACATTAGCTTATATTTATATATGAGTAGGGAAAAGCTGGAAACTTTGTTACAATTATTCTGAGTGTTAAGCTGGGCTCTTAGTCAATAGTTATGAACACGTTTGATGTCTTGGAAAGTTCACTTTCTTTTGCTCGATCATATTCATAGATTGAATAAGAAAAGCTGAATAGAGGGTTGCCTATGGTTTATTTAAGGTATTCATTAAGATCTACTGATTTTGCGAAAATGGATTAGTTATGTAGTTTCCTTAATGATATAAACTTTTTGTTTAATGTTATAACCTTTTGTTTAATTTCTTGTTTAGCTTATGTAATATACATGTAGGAAAAAGCTAGAAACTTTGTTTATAGTGATTCCCAGGTGTCTAGCTAAACTCAGTCTCAGTAATAAATGTGTTCGACACTTAGGAAAGCAAAAAAAGTTCTCTTTCTTTGTATGATAATATTTATAGACAAATAGTGTCATGGGCTAAAAGCAATCGATATTTTCGAAAATCAAAATGTAGAGTGAATCAATGAAAATAATGAAGTTGAGTTAGTGCATATCTTATTATAATTATGAATAGTTAAGCCTCCTTATTAATCTGATAAAAGATATAACTTGAGTGTGGTTGGTTATGATACTTATGTGTAGGGTAGGGGCACATAAGAATATTAATTCCATTTATGTTTAGAAGTTGACTAAATCACCATAGCATGCCTTTGATAAGCAAGAATAAAATAAAAACTATCAAGGTATAATAAGATTTGGAGACCTTGATCAAGACATAATTCTGTGACAATTTAAAAACAAGAAATTTTCATTTATTTTACAACAAAAAATATTATTAAAAAAAATATAGTCTCGATGTATTAAAAAAAAAAAATTGTATAATTAAGTATAAACAACTTTTTTTATTATTTTAATAGTCATTATTGTTTAGACTTTGTTAATATAATGATGATGGACTAGGTGGTTGGGTCTGTCTATACCTGTGTATAATTTAAAATTAACTATGAAAAATTTACTTGACTCCTTATCGATTATTTAATTTTTAGTAAAGCTATATATATATTATAAAATTTTTATCATCTGTAAAAACATTCTTGGATAAACTCAAATCACAAGTACGAATGAATATATGTTGATATTTGATGAATTCAGTTCTAAAAACTTAAAGTAAATAGAAATGTGCAAATTGTAACCAATACAACACATCTCCAGCTTGGTGTCTAACATGACTCTCAGAAAAGTACTTCAACCCCTGTAATATGGCAATTTACAATATGTTTATACTTGGCGGTACTTGATTTTACTGCAATTGCTTAACTAACAAGTTGATTTTAAGCATGCCAATGTTCCATTTCAAGTGCCTTAAGTAGCTTAACAGTTATTTCTATGAATTTTATTTATTAAGCTAAATATGCTTTGTTTCTAATTTCCTGTAGTTCGAAGATCAAGCCTGAAGTTAAAGCACTCCAACCTCATAATCTAACCCATAATATGATCTATAGTTGTTAGACGAAACCTTTTTTGCTTGGTGACAAAAGATGAAACCTAAACCCCAAAATGATGAAACCCCTGACGAAAGACAAAACCTCAAATTCTGCTGACGAAAGATGAAACCCAAATTCAAAATGACGAAACCCTAGTACCCCCACTAAAAAAAAAACCGCCTCCCGCTAAAAAAAAAAAAAAAAAACTAAATTGATGAAACTTTATGATAATAGTGAATCCTTACTTCTCTCGCTAAAAAATTACTACTGAAATTTTGGTTTTGATGAAGCTATCAATAAAATAATAAATTTATCTCTATAATTTTAGATATTTAACCCGTCGATAAATTATTAACGAGGCTTTTTATTTATATTTAATAGGTTTTAAAAAGCCAATTACAGAAATTATAAATAGCAAATAAGTCATTGGCATCTATGTTTAATGCCGAAGATGTTTATTGGCTTGACCCGGCTTATATATTTAGGTTTTGAAAAGCCAAATACAGAAATTTTATAATTGAAGATCTGAAAACAATGTATGTATGTACCTCTTTTTAATTTTTACGTATTATCTGTATAATTTATTAATAAAAAGTCTTTTATTGATTTATCCAATAGGATATCGATATACAGAAATATGTGGAATAATATTATTTACTTAATTTATAATCGGGACTGTTTTTATAGTAAGAATTGGGGCAAATTTTATATGAGTTTTATAATAGAGTGGAATCTGGCTTTAGCCCAAAGCAAAGTCTTTATTTTACTAAGTTAACCTTTCTTCAAGCTTTAACAAAAGTTGTAGAGCTCATTTTTGTAACTTTTCTTTCTTCACACATATAAAACTTCTTTACAATATTGTAAAGAAGTTTTATATGTGTGAAGAAAGAAAAGTTACAATATCTCAAGAACCACAAGACCAATTTTAACGATCTTGCCACCATTAGAACCGCAAAAATTAGCTCTACAACTTTTGTTAAAGCTTGAAGAAAGGTTAACTTAGTAAAAGAAAGACTTTGCTTTGGGCTAAAGCCAGATTTCACTCTATTATAAAACTCATACAAAATTTACCCCAATTTTTATTATAGTAGTAATATAGCAATAGTGCCGATTTTATCTGAATTAGCAATTAATTAATAAATTACTTCTTAAGTTACTTATTAAAATTGATACAATTGTATGTTTTAAATTTTAGTCTTATATAAACATAAATATAGGAGCTAGTGGCACCCTTACTTACATTTGCTTCTGTTTTTCACCTTTCATCAGTTTTGTCACATTTCACCAGTTTTGTCACCTTTCGTCATTTTGTCATTTGAGATTTTAGTTGACAAAAGACGAAACTAGGTTTTGCATTTTGTCAGCGTGAAACCTCAAGGTTTCATCTAACAACTATAAGTATAGCTGTAAATCATATTCAGAAAATTGTACATACAGTATGTATGATGCAAGAAATAAAAAAACCTTGATTTCAAGAATTTTACAAATTTTACAGCTATTATCATTATTTCTGGGAATTAGTGATCCAAGCTGATGGCTAGACTAAGCTATTATATTTTTAATAGCTTAGCAGTTAGTCTATAATTTATGTTATACTAATTCATAGTATATCTACATAGTACTTTATTCAAAAATCAATAGCTTTTTAGATTCAGGTTTACTTTAAATATTCCGACTGTTTTATGCTATAGAATTTTAAATAACAAATTAAATTCTTGGAAACAAATAAATACTCAATTGAATAGAGATTTGTCACCAAAGTTTATATATGTTATACATTAAATTGAAATTTGTGTCAGATCAAATTTTCAAAACTGAATTTAATTAGAGTTAGGTAAAACCATATATTGGGTAGTTTATTAGTGGCATTATAATTATTTTGATCTAATGCAAAATTTTTAATTCGACATATAATGATAACAAAAATTTAAGTTTAGTAATCTGTTTTTTTTATACTATATAAATTTTTGTTATATAAAACCTTGAATTTTGTAATTAATATTTAGCCATTATTTGCTGGCTGATTAGACTATCAGCTAGCTAAGTAGCTGGCTAAATAGATAACTTAATCAGCTTGGGAATAGAGATCCAATCTGGATAAATCCATTTTCTATTTATCTATATCTTAATTTATCTGTATATCTATTTGCTATTGGTATGTGGATAATCTGACAAATATTTAGATAATTATCCAGAAAACTCATATGATCATGGTGTAGCAACGCCTTGATATTTTTTAACCGATTTTGGCACAATGCCAAATATTCAAATTAAGGGCAAATATTGTAATTATTTATTATATTAAATACAATAATAAATCTTGCCATACATAAAGTTAAGTAAAAATTATATTTAAAATTATTTTTTTCAATTACAATATTAATTAGCATTTTGCATTCTATATAATTAAAAATGAAAAACACAATTGTTAAATATATTCTTGGTAAGGACTTTTTCAATACATTTGTTCTGGTTTTCTTCACTTTTTTATCTTCTTGGATTCAATTTCACTCAACACTTTTTGTGTTTGTGGTAGTGGCTTTTTTGTAGCAGCAGCTTCTGGTAGTTCATTGGCAGCTCCTGTAGTTTATCGGCAATTTCTTCTAGTAGTACATCAGTGATTTCTCCTGGTGATTCATCAATGTCAACCATCACAAGACCATCAATATTATCCATGGCACTGAAAATGCCTATAAATCAATGCCTATATACTGTATACTTTTGATATTATATATCACTCTGTTTCTAATAAATATAATATTAACTAAAGCTTGTAATCTTTAAGATAGATACTTTTTTATAGAAAGAGTATAATTTAGATTTGGATTGACTAAAAAATAATACAGGTAATTTATTATTTAACTAGAGTAAGAGAAAGAAAAAAGTTTTTTTTTATTTGAAAATAAAAAATTTTTGAAAACATTAAATTAAGTAAATATATTCTCACAAGAACATAAATTTCAAACCAAATTTACAATACTAGGTAGAATGCCAACTGTTAATTTTTACTTTTCCAAAATCCACCTTCCCAAAATACTATTTCCTCAATACCATAATATTGCACCTCTTTTTTTTGGCAAGACATATTTCTGACTATATATTTAATTGAAAAAAATTTTTACTAAATTTTTTTTTTAATAGCCAATTCCCTAACAACCTGAACTTTGAAAAAAATATTTATTTAACAGACTTTTTCACTAACAAACCTTTTTTTTCAAACTCCTGTTTCTTTGACAAGAACTTTTTTTAAACCTTTTTACTAACAAATATTATATGATATATTTCTCTGAAAAAATGTTTTCCTAAAAAAATAAATCTCTGAAAAGATTAATTCCTAAAAGATGTTTCCTCAAAAAGAAAATTCTCAACAAGATATCTCTTGATTGAACAAAATTGTATAATTCTTTATATAACTTTCCTTCAATACAATTTGATATTAACTTATCTGGTTAAACTAAAAGACAATATTAGATCAAAATAGTAAAGCTTAATGACAAATAAATACTTTAGTACAATTACATTTTATTTTCTAGTGGCTATTTTCTTTACAGATCATTGTCTAATATTATACAAATAGCAGTATATATCTGCAGCAATTTGAATGCCTGTGATGTTAGGTAAATGACCTGTAGAGAAAATAACATATAGCTTTACTATGTTAGCTAGGTTAAAACAGGCCCAATTGGAATACATTTTTTAGTGACAATAACAGTTTTAGGTGACACTATACATAAAGAATATATAATATATAATCTATTTTTTTGGTATTAAGGTGAGATTATGCCTCGTAACTTTTATTATAATTATATATATGTATATATTATGTAACTAGTTTATTACCTTGCAGCCTTGCTGTAGTTGCTTATAAAACTGTATTACTTATTTTATATTAATTTTATAAAGATTTATATTTATTTTTTTTATTTTAAAAAAACTTAATTAGTTATATTTTAATCTAATTACAATATAAAGAAATAATGTCCTCTCAAAGACATACTGATGAATGGTCACACTTCTCTAACCTTATTGACTAGAATTCTACATGGCTCTACTTTAACAACAATTATAAACGTTCACACAATTTTACTAATCCTAAACTTAGTCATCTCAAATCCTTTAAAATTAAAATGTTACTTAATAGTCTACCTACACACTTTCATTTTCATTCTATTTCACCTAACTTATTCTCATCTTCTAACTGTTTTCAATGCAATCTTCCCAATTCTCCTTCTCATTGGTATCTCTGCTCTCACTATAATCTCCTATCCCAAATCATTAACTCTTCTATTTCAGAAACTATTTTGAATGCCAATTTTGATCTTGCTTCTCATGAACTTAACTACTTAATATATACAATTTCATCTCACCCTTCCTTCTCTCTTCATCCTTCTACTCTCTATCCATACTCTCTTCACTCTACTCTCAAAGGTTTTATTTCTTCTCCACTCATCCAATGCATATTACCATTTAACACATCTTGTTCAATAGCTTCATAGCTAATTATTAAAATCCTTATCAAAATTTCTAATCAAATCTATGAACAAATATGGAAATCATACTGTATTAACATTTCTACTTGGAAAAAAGCACACCAAATATTATCCAATTCTACTTCTATTCAAGTTAGTCAACGATCCTCTACTCATCTCTATACTAGAACTTGTAACACTTTCACTTATAACTGTTCTTGTAACCTACCTGATCAACTACATTCTAATTCCTTTTCTTGCCCCCCAGCTGGGCTCACTAAACTTAAATTTAATATTTGGTCCACTTTGTGGATCCAGTTCAGTATTCCCACTAATTATATATTAACCATTCAAATTTAGGTGAGTCTTGACCACTCTAGTAGGTTTAGGTTGCAGATAAATTAGTCTGAGCTTTTATTTTTGCATGTAGTTTATATTTATTTATTTATATATAAATTAAGTCTTTATTTAGTTTTGTTTCTTTATGATTACTTATATAAATTACTCAATAAAGATATGAGCAAGGCCTCACCTTTTAATATAAATATATATATATATATATATATAAAGAAATAATAATTTAGCTAAAATCTATATTAAATAATACATATTGTTGTTCTTTGCTTAGTGCTACTTTGTTATATAGTCAGACCTCTCTATAATCACCAAGTCCATCACACCCTATTTTGGTGATTGTATAGAGATGTGACTATAAATAAAATACTTTGTCTTGGTCACATGACCAAAGGCCAATAAGTAATATATTTGTGCATATTTGAAAAACTATTAAAAAATTTAATTCAGTGGCCCAATTTGGATAAAACAACTACTAGAGTATTTGACTTAATGAGATGATTCTAAAGAGTCCAAAATTATCCAAGTTTAATTACAAAATATTAAAATCATTAAGAATTTTTACTTAGATTTTTAAATTTAAATATACAAATTCTTAATGATATCAGGAGTGAGTGATTTGATTTTAACAATTTTGGGCTCATTAGAATCATCTTATTGAGATGAACATTTTGGTGGTTGTTTTATCCAAAACAGATTATTGGACAAAAGTTATTTGCTGTCAAACCTTTAAGAAGCTTTAATAAATAATTTTAAATATATATAATATAAATATTGGCCAATTAAATTTTATAATCCATATTTAGTTAAAAATTGGTGACTATAATGAGGGTTTTTTATTAATAAAATCGTTAAAAAATCAAGTTTTTATAGTGATAGTAATTATAAGCGATTTGTGACTATGGTGAGATTTTTACTATATTTTAAGTCTGTTGTACAAAATTAGGTGTTTAAATAGAGATGTAACTATATGGAGTGTGACTATAGGGAGGTCTAACTGTACTTTGTAGCACTAAGCATTTAACCTGTGCTAAATTACTATACAAAAATTAAATTTATATAATATTATATTTTAAATAAAATTTATTTTTATAAAATATATTTATTTATATAATTAGTAATATATATAAACAAAAAAACATGTAAAAAAAATTATAATTAATATATATACAAAACAAATATATATTTGAATAAACTCTTTCTGATGATCACTTAAACCAAAAATCGCACTAAATAAAAAAAACAGAATTTTTGTTAGAGAGACGTGGCTATAAAGTGGTTTGTCTAGAGGTTAACGTATTTGTTAGCAGGACTCCTCTATTAGTTGACATTTGGCATGCAAGCTAAGAGTGTTATTATACAAGATAACTGGCAGGTGGTGCCCTTGTATGAAAAATCTTGGTGGTGTTTGGGGTCAGCCCCATCTCTGTCAATGAAGCTATCTAGCTATTACTTCGAAGAAGAACACAGAGTTAACAACAATACTTGTATTTTTTTGAAGTCACACTCTTTTACTTGGTTAAGTGATACCCTTTTTACCTTCTCTCATTTTTTTTTGTTGGTCTTCCAAAATTTTCGAAAAAAGTGGGGATTTGGTTTACCTCTTTCAAAAGATTGGCATTGTTTACATTCCAAATTCGGACAGACTCAGTAGAATGCAATCATGTGACATGTTTATTTATAAATACAGCGCTACCTCATGGGAGTCAGATTGGGACTCCGGTTAATGAGATATCCAAAGTTGGTCAGTTAGTCAGAAAGAAAAATATATGTTAAGGCAAAGCTTTACAATAGAGAAATATAACTGTTGCATTTGTTATATAATTTTTTAGCCTTGCACAAGTTATAATAGTGCATTCTGGTTATATAGAAAGGTGAAATTCCTCTCAAATTGTTATCTTTTTTCTATAAAATGTTTTTTATTTTTTTCTATTTTTTCTTTTTTTGGGGTTTTTTTTATTTTTATATTTCGTTCATTTCCCCTATCCCTCCTTTCATATCTCCTTTTTAGTCATAGTCATTTTCTTTTTTTATAGATTTTTTGATAAGATAATTCTGCTTTGTCTACGAACTAGTGCAACAGGTTGCATTTAGGACTATAAGGTAACCGAGTGAAGTTGGCTTTGAGCTCTATAAATTAAATGTATATAGTTCTTATATATATTTTAATAAAAAGCAAGCCACAGCAAAACCCGTGAAGATTAAAAAAAAAAAAAAAACAAATATATAAAAAACAATTTTTTTAACTCTTTGACAGTGCTCAATTTATTTAAGATTATATTTTGGTGAAAATTGAACTTTCTTGAACAATGCATATCATTCATAAACTAAACAGGGAGTCTCGCGATTGCGAGCCTGATATCATCTAGCTAGAATTAATGTGCCCACATATAACTTGTTGCACCAACTTGTATACAAGTTAGATAAACTTTGTCAGCCCATTAAAGCTTTTCTCTTTATATTCTCTTTCTTTACTATGAGCAAAAGAAAGTAATGATCTTATATCTAATACAAAACTACCAATAATAATACCAAGAAGAAAAATGAAAACTAATTAAAAAAACAAATAAAACAAAAGAGAATTTTTAAAGAAAACAGTAAAAGCAGGTATAGTGAAATATAAAAAAAAGAAAAATAAAGAGAAAAGCCCGAGAGCCAACAAAGGGGAAACTATCTCTATCAAGAAATAGTACAAATAGAACAAAAGAAAAAAGAAAATTACTTTATTATAACCTGTGCCAGGTTTAAGAAGAATTTTATAACAACTGCAATATTTGTATATCTCGACTAGTATAAAACCTAACAAATTATTATCTGACTATTAGCCACCTCCAGATACCTTTTATGCCAAAGACCTGATTACATGGAGGACCCTGTATCTACAAAATACATTATATATAGTATCTACTGATAAACAAGGTATGTGGTTGCATTTCTGGGTACATTTGAATTTGGAAGTAAACAATGCTGATCTTTTGGAGGATAAACGAAATCGCTCACTTTTGTCAAAATTCTGGAGAAAACTGCCAAGCAAAAATACCTAGTAAGAGACTACTTGCACACAAGGAAATTAGTTACATTTATGAAAAAACTTAACAACTTCTAAATCTTTTTCTAGAAAATGAGTGAAATATCTATGCTTTACTTATTGATAAGTGATAAACTTTAAACTTGTTAGCAAGTAGCATATAAGAACTACTTCTATATGACAAGTGACATGCGTATAGTGAGTGATAAACTCTAAAGAAGTTAGCAGGTAGTGTATAAGAACTACCTCTAAATAACAACTGCCAACTTATCACTGCTAGTATATCCTCCATTTTTTACCATATGCTATTGTATTTTTACAAAAAATGTGTTTGGATTTTTGGCACAGATTATTGTCGAAAAGTGATTTTGTTTTGATATAAAAAAAACAATTATAATTAGTATTTGTCAGGAATGATGCTGAAATTGGCTGATGCTGAAATTTAGGGTCCTATTTAAATTTATAATATCTACTAAAATTCACATATACTTTTTTACTAACAACTCTACCCTTAAAAACCCTAATGAAAAGGCCCAAAAATTTTTTAAAATTTCATAATAAAATAAGTCAAAATTTTAGTATTATATTATTTCAGTATTATTCCCGACAGTATTTAATATATAACTAAAACAA
Source organism: Dentiscutata erythropus (assembly GCA_910591965.1). Lineage (NCBI taxonomy): Eukaryota > Fungi > Glomeromycota > Glomeromycetes > Diversisporales > Gigasporaceae > Dentiscutata > Dentiscutata erythropus. Next base: position 12,079 of record CAJVPY010000016.1, on the reverse strand, counting down.
ATATATAAAATAATTAATAATTAATATAAATATATAAAAAAACAATTATATTTAGTATTGGGTTAGAGTCCTGTAGCCTAGTGGTCTAGGCACCTAATTCTCCACAAATGAGGTCAACAATTCAATTATAGCTGGTGGTTATTAATTTAATTAATTATCTCTGTAACCTTTGGGGGCTTTTGAATACAGAACCCTGTGGTGGTAAGACTATGTGAAGTACTATAAGGCTGATAAAGAATTCTTGGAAGGAGCCCCAAGTTATGGAGAAGATCAGGCACTGGTGTAACATGGGTTACAGAAAGATAATACCATATAAGGCTGTGCATATAAATCTTTGATTGGCTAGGTAGCACCAACAACTCTAAGGCGGCATTGGGATCTTGATTGAGAGGATGGCTGAATGCAGTATATCTAGAAGTGGTGAGAGAAGCGGTGAACATAGTAAGGAGCTGTGGTAAGGGGATGGCTTTACCAAATATGAAACACCTCTGGCGCTTAGAAACAATGAAAACCGGTTAAAAAAGTCTAGAACATATGGCAAGCATCTTGGTAGTATGAAAAAAAATCAGCTAGTGAGTAATAGCTGCACAACTAGCATAGGAGTCGTATGACGAAGCATAACAGGAGTACTGGGTCCTGGAGTACTGAATCGGGGCAGTACTTAAAAGAGGTTTTTAACTCCCGTCCTAAGGTTCTAGGCTTCTGTAATACCATGAGTGATGGTAGTACTATAAAAGAGATAGTAGCCTGAATTGGCTGTGTAGAATGTTAACGCCTATGAAGTACATGTAGGGAACTGCAACACTGCAGGGGGAGGGACCTGGGATGACTATAACATACTTACAAAGTGTTTTCTGAGGACACCAAACTGGAAGCACCAATAGCATCCACCTCTAGGACACCAATTTGGAAGTAATACAAGAAGCAGTTTGGGAGTAATGCTATATATAGAAGGATAGAGGTAATTGGTAGGATTTGTACAGTAGTATATATGTGGAATATATATGAATAAAAATATGTGGTGGTACCTGGCCGGTGATCTGAGATAGGTTACAAAGACCCAAGAAGGTTAAATACACAAGACTAGTTGCATATTGATACTAAATAGTAACCGGATGAGTCACACTTCATTTATAAGGTAGACAAAGTTCTATAGATAAAAACAAAAACATGTAATATGTACATTCTATTTCTGATAATAAAGTAGTGGCATGACTAATTTTTTTAAAAAAAAAAAAATATATATATATATATATATATATATATTTAGTATTAAATAAATAATGAACTCTTTCTAACAATTATCTGTACCAAATTTTTCTGCTAAAGAAAAACTATAATAACTTGTTAAAGAGACATAGCCTATATAGTAGTTTGTCTAGAGATCAACTGCTTTTCTAAAGAACTCCTCTAAAGGGGCATTTAGTATACAAGCTAAAAGTATTATTTTACAAGATAACTGACAGGCAGTACTCTTGTATAAAAAATTTTGGTGAAGTATGGGAGGTAAAGCCCAACTTCATTAACAAAGATATTAGGCTATTATTTCAAAGAAAAATATAGAGAAAACAACAAAAAATCTTACTCTTTCAACATACTCATTTGAAAATTTTTGAAAGTATTTGCAACCTTTTTCTCTTACTCCTGCTTCCCTACTAGTCTTCCAAAATTTTTCCCAAAAAGTGGGGATTTGGTTGCCTCTCCAAAAAATCAGCATTGTTTACTTTTCCAATTCGGATATACTTAGTAGAATACAACTATGTGTCATATTTGTTTATAGTTACGGTGCTACATCACAGAACCTGAATTGTGACCTCAGTACCTATTGGTTAAAGAGCTATTTAAAGGTAGCAGACTAGTCAAAAAAATATAAACTTAAAGTGAAGTCTTACATATGAGATATACAACCATTGCAGTTATTATATAATTTTTATCAGCCTAGCACAGGTTGTAACAGTACATTTTTATTTTGCACTTTTGGTATTTTGAAGTTTTAACAACTGGGCATTCCTAACTACCTGTTTCAAACAACTGTTGGTGATGATACTTTAAGTAGCTCGATCCTTTCCAGATTAGACTGTGTCTAACAAAGAGGAATCTGGCATGAGTGAATTTGGCATATAGCTACCCGATCTTTTTCAAATTGGACTGCATCTAACGAAAAGAAATCTGGCATGGTGAATTTGGCATATGGCATTGGCTAAATAAATAAAGACTGCTTTTGTAGATGGTTGAAACAAGCACATTATGAAATTTCTAACAGCATAGATACTGCTTTTCATTTTTCTTTTTCTTTCTTTTTCTTCTTTTTATATATAGTGTTAGAGTAGATTTTTTTTTTATACAATATTATATAATTTTTATAGCCTGGCACAGGCAAAAATAGTGTCATTATGGCTGTCTTTTTTGCAGCCTTCTTCTTCTTTCTTTTGTTTTTTTTTTATTTGTTTTTTCTTTTTATTTAGTTTTTTTTTTTAGCTCTTTGACAGTCTTGCCAGAGCTCAAATACAATACTTTATTAAACAACCTCAGATAGAATGATAATAACAGTATAAAAATTGCAAGCCCGACATTACCTAGCTGCATCTAGTATGCCCAAGAGCAACATGTCACACCAATCTACATGTAAATTAGAAGACCTTGTCAGCCCGCCAAGAGCCTATCTCTTCATTCTTACTTTCTTTACCAAGAGCAAAAGAAAATAATGTTCTATATTCTTAAACCTAGAACGTACATCAAGAAGAAAAGGAGCTTATATACAAAAAAAGATACAAAACAAGAAAGAGAAAAAAATAAGAAATAAAAATGGAGGAAACAGAAAATGTAAAAAAAGAAAAAACAAAGAGATAAGCCCTAACAGGCTGAACAAGAAAAGCTATCTTCTGAGAGAAATAGCAGCTATCTCTATCAAGAAGTAGCACAAAAACAAACAAAAAGAAAAAAAAAATGCACTATTATAACCTGTGCCAGGCAAGTATAAAAATTATATAACAAATACAATATTTGTATATCTCTACTATAAAGCTTTACCTTAACGTCATTGTTTCTTTTCAACTATATAACTGACTCCAGAATATTTGGTTCTAACCTAGAACTCAGGACCTTTCCAAATTAGTAACACCGTATCCATCGAACACATGGTTGTAATCTACTAGGCTTTCCGGATTTGGAATATAAACAATATTAATCTTTTGGAGGGGATAAGCCAAATCCCCACTTTTTGAGAAAAAATTTTGGAAAACTGAAGGAAAGCAGAAATGAGAGGAGAGAGTTGCAAGTACTTTCAAAATTTTTTTAAACGAGTATGTTGAACAAGCAGAGCTTCTTGTTGTTTCCCCTGTGTTCTTTATTGAAGTAATGACCTAACAGCTTCACCGATAGAGTTGGGCCACCCACCTATACTCCACCAAGATTTTTTATACAAGGGCACCACCTGCTAGTTATCTTGTATAATAACGCTCCTGGCTTGCATGCCAAAAGTCCTTCTTTAGAGGAGTCCCCAAGAGTAATAGTTAATCTCTAGATAAGCCACTGTATTGGCCACAACTCTCCAACAAGTAGTTCTGGTTTTTCTTTAGCAAAAAAATTTTGGTCCAGGTGATCATTGGGAAGAGTTCCTTGAAACAAATTGCGATTTCACTTAGTTTAGTATTTTACTCTTTTTTTATTTTTTTTAATTTTTTAAATTTCCCATTATTTGTTAGTAGATTTTTCTATCTAGAAGGCTAGGAGAAGAAGGTTGAAAAAGAAGACAGTCATAACAGGTCAGTGAACCAGGCCAGTGATCTGGGCAGATTCTTCTAACCTCTAGTTGGAACAAACCAGAGAGGCTGAATTCATCTTTGGCAGGTCGCACATAGATGCTAGTAGTATTTAGAGACCTAAAAGTAATCGGGTGAGCCACATTCAAGTTTTTTTGTCAAAATAACATTGCATAACAATTATTTTTGAACAATTAAAATATATAAATAAAGCTGGGCATGTGACATGACTGTTCAAATTTTTTTTTAAAAAAAAATTATATTTAGTATTTAATATATAAACATGTAAAAAAATAATTAAATTAGTAATTAATATATAAATACATAAAAAATTAATTATAATTAGTAATTAATATATAAACAAAACAAATATGTAAAAAATAATTATAATTAGTAATTAATATATAAATAGTGCATACAAAAATCGGCCCTCTTTTTATATAGTATTCTATTTAATAACTATATAAAGTTGAAGATCTATGTAGATTTTATAAAAAATGTATATACTTGCTGATGAAGGTAAGATTAACATGACTATAATAGTACAATTATAAAAGGTAAGTGACAACTTAAAATAATTAGACAAACAACATTGAAACCAATTAGACTGCTATTATACCAACTCACTGAATATATAAAGCTAAATAGGCAAAGCTGGTAGAAATTGTGTAAGTGAATAATGGCAAAATTGATGAAATTAAATAGGCATAACTGTCAAAATCTCAGGTTAAAATCAACTGTACAAGCGTGAATAACACTCACCTGTGTGTCAATTAAGTGATCTTGAATACATGCATATGCATTATTTCAAAATAAGGATTGAATTTGCACACCTAATTATAATAAAATGTGAGAGACCAACATGAGGTTGGTTCCAACATGAGGTTAATTAGTATTTAAAGTCCGCCAGTGATTAATAATCATAAAAAATACCAATTGACCTCACATTGGACCAACCTCATGTTGGTCCCTCACAATAAATAGTATTTATTTATAATATGAATTAAAAGTGCACTGGGACTAGTATTGTTGGTTTACCATAATTTTTAAAATTTTTAGGTAAATTTACCAGGCTGTTTGATAAATTACTAGTAAATTTACCATTAGTTATTCTTAAGAAGGTTTATGTAATATAAAATCATGTGATTTGATGATTAAAAAATTTTTTTTGGCCAATCAAATTATATAGACAAACTTTATCTTAAGTATATAAAAGTAAATTTACCACATCTTTGGTAAATTACCAGTAAATTACCATAATTTTACTATGGTAAATTTACTACCTGCAACCCTGACCGGGACTGGGTATGTTATTAAATACAGTAAACCTATTTTTTGGCATTAACAAAAGTAATTATTCAGGTCGAGAAGATTCTATTAGTAGTAAAATCATCAAAAACAGTCCAGTAGTTCACCCGCAATGACTCTTTAAAGTTTCGCAACGTTTGCTTACTTTAGTTTACATCATGTAAACAACTTTGAAAAGCCATTTCGGCGAACTACTGGACCGGTTTGATGATTTTACTATCGTTAGAACCTTCTCGATCTGAAGAACTACATTTTGTTAAGGCCGAAAAATAGGTTTATTTATTTATTATTTTTTTATACAGTTTTTATTTATAGGGATGCGCGTTAATCCTAGACGCCCATGGGCATGCTGCATATGATATTTTAGGGATATCTAATTTTCAAATTAACGCCCCTGAGCGTTATGTCACGCTTTTACTGTATGAATTAATTAATCTGCTGAAATCTACCTTTCGCTCCTGGTTTTACTTGACAATGTCGCGCAGCTACCTTATATATATATAGATGAGTAGGTTAGAGTTATTTTTTTATATATAGCAAGGGTGTAATATAGAGATATAGGTTTTATTTATTACGCTAATAGTTATTACATATCTTATATGCCCATCTATATTAAATAAGATCCATATTATGAAATAAATAAATAATATATTATAAATTGGGATTTCAATTTGTACCCTGTGGGTATTCTCTATGTGTAATTTAGTTGGTTATTTTCTTATAAATTTCAGAAGTTTCAGTTTATATTTTCGGGGTTTTGGGATTTCGATTTTTAGTTTTGGATTAAGGCTTTCGGAGCTAGTTTTGGATAGGTTTCGTTTCGAGTATCAAGTTTAATCTCTTGTTATTAGTATTCAATTTGACTGTAATCACAATGTCTTCCGTAGGGTCTTCTATTTCTTTACAAATAGTCTCATACAATTCAATGGGTCTATCTTCTTTAGATACTACTGCTTCATGTTTATCGGGAATTAATGATGTTTGAACACGTACAACAGAAGACTTCTTTTTATCTTTAATGGCTTTTTTCGCGTAATTATCAATTACATAATTATCCGTGAACTCCAAAAGTTCTTTCTCAGCAGCTGCATTACCTATTTGCTTTGAGAGATATTCACGAGCTTTATTGTATTTATCTTTCCATTGATCTTCAAATTTAGATGCGGTATTTTTAAGATAAGAAAGATTAATAGCAGTTGAAAATAATGACGGGAGTTCGGATAATTTAAGCATCTCATTTGTGACATTCTCTTGGATCGCAGTGATAATTTCTTCTTTAAGTACCTCTAATTCATTGCATACTACATCATCCAATTCAATAGAACCATCATCTCTTTGTTTAGACACAATCTCTTTATACCTTTCAGAAGAAACTGAGTCCTGAACTGCTATAAAGATATCTGTTTTATGATATTCTTTGCTAATGGTGAAGGCATCATCATGAGCGTCGCTCCCAAAAACACTTCTCGGTTTTTTTTCAGGTTCTAGGTTTTTTAGTGTTTCTTTCACGGACTCATCGTAAGGATTATCGAGTCGATCAGATGAATAGAAGCAACCAAAATTATTTCTCCTAAGTTTGGTAAGTTTAGCTTCAATATCTGAAAATTCCAATAAAATATTATCCAACCTGATCCTTTTATATGGCTTATCATCCCATCCTTTACTCAATAAAGGATTTTTATAAACATTAGTACATAGTTCATGAATAGAAAATCGGTTGGGAGCCCCACAGCAAAAGGTGGTATTAGGACAATAATGTGGTTATGAAAATATAATAATTGAAAAGCATCAAATAATTCACTTTACTATAGTAATAAATGAAAGATTAAAATAAGGACAAAGAAATTTAATCTCTTGATTTTCATAATATGAAACTTCTAAATAGACCCGGAGATCGGCTTTTTGCTTTGAATTTCATATATAAGAAGTTCATAAAGTTTGTATAAAATTTTTAACCCAACCCAGTTATTAAAATAGAAAAAAATTTAAAATACCGCTCCTGATAGAGTAAAAAAAAAAAAAACAATGTATATACTGTGCACCCCAGTAAAAATATAACTATCTTAAAATCAAGATATCTCGACAATACCTTATCAAAATTGATAAAACCTTTCATATGTACGATCGTGCTCATTTTGTGATATTAAAAATTGATCACATTAAAATTGCTTATTTAATCATATCTAAATTAATTAGATTAAAATATGCTAAATACCGATACATAATCACAATTAGACCAATGTGATCATATTTAGACATCACAAAATGAGCACAAACTGCCCATATGTTTTTATTTGAATTCTTTTGGACTCAGAATTCAAATTAATTTTTTTTCATCGAATTTGTTTATGTGGTTTCGAGATATCTTCGCTCAAAATCTTAAAAAATCAAAACGCCTATCAAAATGGAATTTTTTCTAAACTTTGAGCGAAGATATTTCGACACCTGACTAAATTCTATGAAATTTTTTTCTTTTGAATTTTATGGATCCATAGAATATAAACAAAAAAAATTTCATCAAATTTGGTTGTCAAGACATCTTCGCTCAAAGTTTTAGAAAAAATTCTAATTTGATATGCTTCTTTTTTAAATAAAAAACTTTTGAGCGAGGATAGCTCGATAACCACCTAATCATATTCGGTGAAAAAAAATTTAATTGAATTTTGTGAATCCATATAATTCAAATAAAAAAAGTTTCATCAAATTTGATCAGGTAGTTGTCGAGACATCTTGGTTTAAAGCTTGAGCAAATTTATTTTTTTTAATCTATCAGGAACGGTATTTTTGCTCCAGAATTTGACCTGGTCGAGCTATGAAAACCAATTAATCAATTTTGCATAGCCCAATATTTAAATATGTAATTATTTTTTTTAAAAAATAAACTTCTATAAATAAGATCTTAAAATTGATCTGTTGACTCGGCTCCAATTTTTGCTGTGGGATCCTATTTAAAAAATAATAATTGATATCAATACCATCTGCAATGATTCTTAAGTATTTTTTTTGAACGTTAAGAAAGTCCAATGTGAAAAATGGTGAATATAAGGATTCTCTACGACCACGTGTAACATGGTCAATAATATCTTCTTTATTCATGTTTTCATACGGAATCCTTTGGAAAGCTAGTTCCCATAAAAGCATTATGAAACTATAGAAATAACAGTGTATGCAGTATCAATATAACCATTGACACAAATTGGAGTTGCTACAATAAGAAAGGTCTTTATAATGGATACCTGAAATTTTCACATTCTTGTGTATATAGGGCATTCTTTTGCATCATTTCGGGTGCCGACCAATTGATAATACTCAAGATATGATTATTATCTGGTTTTATTTCTGAAGCATACTTTGCGAAGTAAAAATTCGAGATTTTCGGTTCCATATAATAGGTCATCTACGATAAATGGACAATAAAAATAAATAAATGGATAAATGAAATTTATGATCATTGATTAAAATTTATCAAAATTGAAATAAATCTAAAACAAATTTACCATTATATTCTCACATCGAAGGTCACGATGAAAAAGGTCATGATGACTTAAAAATAATAAACCTTGACAAATATCATGTGCAATTTTCACTTTTAAGTCCCAAGAAATTTCTTTCTTTTCGTAAACAGTCTTTAAATTACCCAAGCCTGCCCACTCAAATACCAACACATCATCATCATCAACTTTTGAAAGTCCATAAAATCTAAGGATATTTCGACTTTTAAATTCACTCAAAATTGAAATGTTTTGATCGAAAATATTAATGGGTTCACATGACACTTCCACACCACGTTTATAAATCTTCTTTACATTATGTTTCGATTGTATATCGTCATCTAGATCATATACTGGTTTCCTATCAGGTTCATTTTCGAAAATTAATTTCGAGTCACCTACAATAGGAGGATCAAATAATAACGTAGAATCGATACGTGGTAAACTGATTTCTAACTCCGATTTTTCGAGCAAGTTTTGAATTATTTCTTCAATTTTAATTATATGTTCATTTTTATTATCATTAGAATAGTTTTTAAAATCTATTACACGTAAGAATGGTAAATCATTTTTTTTAGATAGAGTTTTTTTTTTTTACTTAAACACAATCGCAATTGCAAATATACGGTACCTTATAAACATTTATAAAATTTTCTTGTTGTCTTTCTTGTTTGTTCATTATAGTCTTTATTAGAATTGGAAGTAATCTTTTTTCGCAATTCTCATGTTCCTCTAACAATTTTTCATATTTGTCTTTTACTTTATTATACGGATAAAATAACCTGTTTTCTATACTCACTATTTCATTGCGAATTCTTTTATGTTTTCTAACGAAATTTTGTATTTATAAAAAATATCTTCATATTGCTGATAATATAATTCAACTTCATTTTTTACATAATGTAAAGCTGTACAGTTTCTGAAGAAGAATGAACAATTGGGTCAAAGATTTTTTTACTTCTTTTAAGGTTTATGATGATATGTTTTATTTCATCAATCAGCCTATAATTTGCTTCAACGAGAGATACCATAGTTGGAACTACACAATTTATATAAATTAGAACGTCTTTATCCTTGTCTTTCGAATAGTAATTTTATATGATTGTAAAAATTAAAAATTTACTTTTTTCTAATGTCCGTTTGAATTTAATAGGCACGAATTTGGAAATGATCGGCACAATCGTCAAAAAGATGTGGCCCGTGATTTTTGTGGAAAATTTCCGACAGTTATACCTTTTTGTCAACCGAACTTTTCATTAAAAATAATTCAAAATAATCCCAAAATTAAAGAAATATTAGAAACTAATTTTATATGAGGTCAAAGATATCTTACGATTCAATAGGTAGAATTTTAATGATTTTTATATATTAGATTCGTCGCTTGATTGTGAGTTATCCTTGATCTAGTGGTGCACCATTTAACATTTTCCTATATTCTTTAGGTCTTAAACAATATAATTATTGAAAGTTTTTTTAAAAAACCATTTAACCCTCTCATATTTTTCTGTAGGCATGCAGCAGATCACTTCCAATGAAGTTTATGATTTGCGATAGGCATCTTATTTATTGGTTGCTATCTTTCTCGTGATCCGCCACATTTCCTTTTAGACTAAAGCGGAAAGGATTTTCGTGAAAAATTTTATATTATCTTATATGCGCTATATAAGCTGATCTGCGTTGAGTTGCGATGATAGCTCTGAGCATGCCCCCAAAAATTTTTTAACGTATTCGGGTTGTATTTATAAGATTTTTTAAGTTCGACGACTTTTGATTCCATAATAAGATGTATGCATCGCTATGTAAACTTTATTTGAAATTATGTATGTACGTACGTACGTACATATATACTAAAAATACATTAATAAGTTTTATTTACTCTCAAATTATTCCCGATTTTAGCTACGTTTCCATAATTAGATGATGCATTCCTAAGAGGGTTTGATCGTGTTTACTAAATATAAGCCAAACTTTATAGTAAAAATATACGATATATCATGAAAATCAAGGCATCCAAGTTACGTCTTGACCATGACATTCACAGTCTTCTACATGATAATATTACAACTCAATTATTTATTAATGATTTTTTAAAAATCAACTTTCGTGCGTTATCATTCTACATATGTTTGATATTTTAACTGAGGTATAGATAATGCTAACAACGTGCATTAGTGAACCACATACTGTGTCAAAAGTATAATTGCAACAGAATCTTTACAGTACTAGTTCTGAAACTGCAATACTCACAATAGAAATTATAAGAATTCCAATGTAAACTAACTCATATTAATGACAAATTATAGTTATTAATCGTTCAATAAATTACAAGAGTGAGTTTGAAGTTTAATTCTATTCATTTTCATATTGATATTTCAAAAAAATAGAGGGTTAACTGTAATCATTTAACTGTTCAATAAATTATTAGTGTAAGTATGAAGTTTAATTTTATTCATTTAATATCGATATTTCAAGAAAATAGAGGTTAACCATAATAATTTAATTATTTAATAAATTACCATAATGAGTATGAAATATAATTTTATTCATTTTACGTTGATATCTCAAAAAAATAGAGGGTTAACCATAATCATTTTATCGTTCAATAAATTACCAGAGTGAGTATGAAGTTTACTTCTATTCATTTTAGTGTTGATATTTCAAGAAAATAGAGGTTAACCATAATCATTTATGTGAGTATGATGTTTAATTATATTCATTTTCACGTCGATATTTCAAGAAAATAGAGATTAACTGTAATCATTTAATTAATAAATTACCAGAGTGAGTATAAAATTTACTTCTATTTATCTTAACATTAATATTTCAAGAAAATAGAGGTTAACCGTAATTATTTAATCATTCAATAAATTACCAGTATGAGTATGAAGTTTAATTCTATTTATTTTTACATTGATATTTTAAAAAAAATAAAGTTTAACTATAATCATCTAATTGTTCAATAAATTACTAGTGTGAGTATGAAGTTTAATTCTATTCATTTAATGTTGATATTTCAAGAAAATAAAGGTTAACCGTAATCATTTAATCATTTGATAAATTACCAGGTATAAGTATGAAGTTTAATTCTATTCATTTTATATCAATATCTCAAAAAAATAGAGGGTTAACCACAATCATTTAATCTTTTAATAATTACCAGTATAAGTATGAAGTTTACTTCTATTCATTTTAGCATTAATATTTTTAAAAAATAAGATTAACTATAATCATTTAATCATTCAATAAATTACTAGAGAGAGTATGAAGTTTAATTCTATTCATTTTCACATCGATATTTCAAGAAAATAGAGTGTTAACTATAATCATTTAATCATTCAATAAATTACCAGTGTGAGTATGAGGTTTAATTCTATTTATTTTATATCGATGTTTCAAAAAATAGAAGGTTAATCATCCAATAATTACCAGTGTGAGTATGAAATTTACTTCTATTCATTTTAGCATTGATATTTCAAGAAAATAGAGATTAACCATAATCATTTAATTATTCAATAAATT
>CAJVPY010000015.1:0-46565 GCA_910591965.1 Dentiscutata erythropus | reverse complement strand
ATATGTTCCATATTAACTAATAAAGATTTACAGCGTATAAGCAATTTACAAACAAAAAAAAAAAAAAAAAAAAAAAAAAGATTTATATTATTTCTAACTGTGATTTTCTTTACAACTACCAATCTAAATTGGATAAAATTTTTACTGGAGATAAATGTGACAGTTGGCTATAGCATATTAAACTTTTAGTCAATTTGGATTAGTAGTTCTTGAGAAATTGCTTAAAAACTATAAGTAATTATATTAAAAAAATTACTTATAGTTTTTAAGTAATTTCTCAAGAACTACTAATCCAAATTGGCTAAAAATTTAATATGCTGTAGTCCAATATCACTTATATCTCTTGTAAAAATTCATTTAATTTATTTTGGTATTTGTAGAAAAACCTATAGCCGAAGTTAATATAAACATAACTATAAAAAAATAATTATAAAAATTAAAAAATATATATTATTTGCTTAAATTTGATTGGCTAGTTTAGTATCAGGTGGGAGGGGTACCTTCTTAACAAGTGAAAATTACCTGATAAATATTTATACCCTAAGTATATATTCTAAAAAAATTAAATTAGATTAGAATAATTTTGCAAATTTTAAAAGATTTCATATTAATCTAAATGTTTAATGAATAGTTAATACTAAATAAAATTATAAATTTTTTAAATAGATTTGTATAAAAGGCTTATCTTACTATATATTTAGTGTTTATATTAAATTATATATTTAAAAATTAATAAAACTTAGAAAATTTTAAAATAACTTAAATTAAATATATTTATATAATTCATGTAAACTCTTTTCAATAATCATTTGAACCACAATTTTCTAAAAACTTTTTACTAAGAAAAAATATAGAAAATTAATATAAAACCTGTAGGGCTTGAATGTAAGATATGAGAAAAGAGATTCTAAATTAGCAGCTATTATTTAGAGGTAGTTCTTATATACTACCTTGCTAATAGCTTTAGAGTTTATTACTTACTGTAAGCACAGCACTTGTTATTTAGAAGTAATTCTTATACACTACTTGCTAACAAGCTTAGAGTTTATTACTTATCAAAAAGACTAAGTACTGTGCAGGCTCTGATGTGACTATTAATTTTAGTAAAAAGAAAAAATTTACACTCTTTCTAGTAGTTTCAAGTGTTTTTCTCTCTATCTCATATTTTGCTAATCTTATTAAAATTTTTAACAAAAAGTGGGCATTTTAGCTTACCCTTTTCAAAAGATTAGTATTGTTTACATTTTTTATTTTCAAACAAACAAAATAGGACATAAATATAGAATTGTTTAAATAATAATAACCTATACTATATAACAAACCAATTGGTGCTCTAGTTAACAAACTGACCCAGATTGGATACTAAAGTTAGAAGAAAATTTTAATGATATTGTAAAACAGGTTTTTACAATGTAACGTAGTTTAGTGTAGTTGATATTTTATAATTTATACTTTATAGTTTATTTATATTTTATATTATTTAGTTTATATTTATTAACTTGTATTTTGTATTAGATATTTATTATTTATTATTTATTATATTTGTATTATATATATTAATATTAGTATTTAACAGAGAGTTAAAGCCACTGTGGCACATAATGTGGCTAAAGTTGTACACAGCCCTCTACTCCCTCAACTATACCTTCAAGTCCCTCAATATAGCCTCCAACTTCCTCAACATATTCCTTAACTCTCTCAACTCTCTCTACTTCCTTAACATAGTCTTCAACTCCCTCAATACAGCCTCTTACTCCCTCAAGCATGTTCCTCAACTCCTTCAAGTACAATATTATATTACCCTCAATTCCCTCATCTATTCTGTAAAAGGTATATAAAGAGAGCCTTAATCTCTTCTTGTAAAGATAGGTTTTTAGATAGGTTTATATAAGTTTTAACAAGTATTCAGTTAGAAACTATTACCTTTCTCTCATATAGAATTAGTCTTGTAATTCTCTTTTGTAATGTATAACTCTCTTTAGGATCTCTAAAGGAGGTTATCCTCTTGTCCTATAATAAATAAAGATTAAAAATACACTATTCTAATACCAAACTGTTTACCTTCTGCTGTGGATACTTAATTGTATTCCACATCCACCCCGTGTATATTCTAATAGCAGAATTCCTGTACCAGGTGATCTTGTTACTGTGCTATGTGGTTACAAAGAAGGCCATAGTATTATCCCTTAAACCGTCTAGCGTACAAATTTGTACGCTAAAATGATTTTTGGCCTGTTTTTGTGCATTTACTCAAAATTTTATTAGGCCACACCCCCCTATTTTCTAAGCTAAAATGAAAGCACACCACGTTCTAATTACTATATAATTCTTATTTCATAATTTTTTTTTATCAAGGCTCCAAAAATCAGCTATGTAGTGTCCACCGCAATAGGATCTTCGTGTCCAAATTTAATACTAAAAAAGGCAATTTCACGTGACACTTATAAAGATTTTTTATAATCGTTATGTAGGGCCCCCTTTATAATATAACTTTAAAGTTGATCAAAGATTTTTCATGATCAACTTAATATAATTGATTTTTGTGATGATGTTAAAGAGATATGATGGCTCAAAAGTATAGTTAAAATGGCCTATTTTTAGCTATCGTGTAAATTTATACCTTCAAATCAGGTTACATAGAGTATTTTACACCGTAGCTGCAGGTGTGCTATGTAACTTGGGTCTTGAAGAATCACCACAACCAATTAGAATAAAAGTCTTATAAAAAAATTTTTTTTTCAAGCTCAATTTGCTCCAAAATATTTTAGCGTACAAATTTGTACGCTAAACCTGACGGTTTAAGGGATAACAACGATAAGGCTTAGCTTTACAACAGAGATATATAAGATTTTTAAATTTAGAAATTTAATTTATTTTAAATTTAATTAGATATATAATTTTTATAACTATATCTAGCACAGACTATAATAGTGCTTTCATAGATTGATTTTTTTGCCTTTTTTTTCTTTTTTTATTTGTTTTTTTTATTTGTTTTCTTATTGCTTAGGTATTTTTTTTCTTTCCCTCTTTTGTTTTGTTCTCTTTATTTTTTTTAGTATTAGTTTTTTTTTTTATAAGTTAGTTGAAGACTATGAATTCTTCTGCTTGGAAAGCTAGGAGAAGAAGGTTCAAAAAGAAGGCAATCTTGATAGGCTATAAATACTATTCAATAAATTTATTTGCAGAGTTTTTTGATATGGAGATAAACTTTATTATAGCAGATCAAACATGGGTAATTTGGACACTTCAGTGTCACAAAGAGCCAGGTTAGTTAATACTTGTAATTTAGGTGAACTTTAGGTAACTTTAGTCAAAACTGCATTTTTACCCGTGAGTTCAAATGTTTATACCTAATAAAGCATTGGCAAGATTGCCGAATTGACAAAAAAAATACATATATATAATAATAAATAAAATAACAAAAATTATAAAATGCATTGAACACTATATATAATTTTTATAAATAAAATTTCGAGCACTTTTAGGATAAAGGAAGAGTTTTATATAATATAATTTAAATTAGATATATGGACCCGATTTTAGTTCTTGTGGGGTTCTTAGAATTTTCCGTTTACTTAGTACATTTTTGAGAAATAGCACTTATGGTGTTCAGCACCATAGGTGCATTTTAGATGCTATTAATAATAATCTTTTTAACTCTCCGATTAATAACGTCATTCGCGTCATTGTTAGAATTGAAACATCGGTAGGATATCGGGTATCTGATATGCTTTTACAGCTGTTGTCATTATTTTTAGGACAACAGAGAAATTTTTTGACGGCCGAATCGATAAGTTACCGAGTCAGTATCAATAAATTATTGACGTCATCCGATATCAAAAACTTATCGATTCGGTTATCAAATAGCCTATCAGTTTGTCGATAGTTCTATTGAATCTGATATATGTATGCCTAATAATGACACGAATAGTTCCATTAATAGGAGACATACAGTGCTAAAAAAGCTAACTGATTTATTTTTTTTGATCAGTATACTGTAGGTTGTAGTTTTTATTAGCTAATTTAATAAAGGGGAAAACTCTAATATATATATATAATTTACCTATAACGATAATACTTACTTTAATATAATACCGACTTAAATGTTTAAATAGAAGTGTCTATAATTCCGGTCAAAATTGTAGATCATTTGAGCAGCAAGATCTTGAGTGATTCAAACTGGCCGTAATTACAAGCTTCAGTTAAGTGAGATCTATATTCTTTAATTGTATTTCCAAAGAAAAGAGCTATAACTCGTATTAGATCATTATTTTGGCCTTTTTAGAATAGTAAATTTATAAAATTTATCAAAATTAAAAAGAAAACATTAAAAACTTAGTCAACAAAGAAAATATTAGGGATAATTTTTTGAAAATTAAGTTTGATGGCATAATGTTAAAAAATAGTCAATTCAAAAACTTTAAAATTTTCCAAAATTTGCACTCTTGGTAAATTATTAACTTATTAACTTATTGATGATATGCTTAGTCAAGTTGCGACTTAAGGAAGCTTCACGAAAATAATAGCATTTATTGATTTATTAATTCTTTATTATATTTTTTACGTATAAAGAGATTTTTTATTATGTTATTCAATTTTTATTATTTTATTCAATTGTTAATTATAGGTACAAATTCATAAAATAAAATCGATCAGGCTATATATTTATCAAAAAGAAAACTTATACGTAAAGAGATATGTCACTAATTTTATAAGTACACCTATTTGTAGATAACGTTAAAGACTAATAATTTTTGAAAAATAAAACAGTGTTAATTACGATATACCAATAATAATAATAATATATACTATATAAATGATAAAAGCATTAGGTTGGCAAAAAAATTCAAATAAAGATAAAATTAAATAAAAATATTAGTACATAAGAAGGTGCATAAAGTTTTTAACAAGAATGAGAATACGAATCGGAAAGGAATAATATACCCCAGAAACCTAAATACCTGCTTCATTTATGTTGCAAATTTACTAAAAAAATCCGGTCCAGAAATTAAATTCATGATGATAAACTGTTAATTTGTTAAATTGGTTGGGTTATGTGTCAAACATTTCTTTTTGTGCTCTAGAATCCTGATTAAAGTCTTGATAAAACCAAATTTCAAAAAATTAAAGTGCTTAACGAGATCTTTTTGACCAGCTCTATTCTGGATATGTAAATAAATCCCCAAAAAAGTATAAACCCATTAAAAATATATTCACATGATATCGGGGTGTGACTTTGAAGCGAATTCAAAAAAAAAATTTTGGAAGATCAAAGAAAAAAAAAGAAAATTCAAGCGTGTTTTAATCTTTCTATTTTTCGGCCTTTTCTTCTCTTAAAAACCGATAGTAAAAGATTAAGAGAAAACTTGACATGTGACTGATAAGCATCGCCTTCAAAAATATTATGCTTAGCTTAGCTTTCTGCATTGCTTGCATTTATACAGTGATCCGCTTAGAAAACGGAAACGCATATTTGGCTTCACGTCTCTGGGCTGTTTTTTTTTTTTTTTTTTTTTTTTCTTCTTAATAACAAAAATTTTAGGGCACATAATTTTTTTTTGTTTATTTGATCTATGTTTATATTCGTGATGATAATACTATATTAAAAATTGAACATTCACAAAATACACAGCAACAACAAACTGGTCTTTATTCACACAAAGCACGAAACACAACACCTTTATAAACCTATTGTTTAGAAAAGCGTAGACATAATAAACACGATAGAATCATCGAAAACCGGTCATAAAATGTGTGGCTTGAAGGCATGAATCAGGCATGAATCTATGAGATGATTATATCTTATCAGTTTTTTGGTTGTTTAACATAATAAGAGATAAACATTAATTCCTTCGCAAAAAAGTTTTAGGATGTTTAAATTCGCCACGCAAACTTAACCAAGCATTTTTTACTTAAGCCAAATAGTATAACCAAGCCAGTTCCGCAAAATAAATAAAACAAGCCAATTATTCCGGAAAAAACAAAAAGTATTATAAACATAAAGAGTCACGTGAACAACTCGGCCTTCACTCGGCCTTCACTCCCTGCAATCCACAAAGCCACTCATGAGGCACATCTCAAATATTTTGAATATCGATATGTTTTTTTTATGAAATTTATATTTATAAAATAAATTGACCTTTGGTACGTATGTATTTTCTAAAAAAATCAAAGTAAATCAAGACCAGATTTAGAAATAGACGAGCCATGGCTTGGTACATAATGCTGGCTCATAGGCTTATGATAGATCTTTGCGTGAAAAAAAAAAAAAATTGCAAAAAAAACGTGGTTTTTAAATTGCATTCAATCGTGTTTATGGAAACAATAACTCTTTAAGGGAAAGTTTTCAGACCTGTTAGCCTGTTAGCCTGTTAGAATAAATGTGTATTATTTAACAAGAGTGTATCTTTTTTTATTTTTTTAAAAAAAAAAGAAACGTTAGAATATAACAAAATAGATGATTGTAAATATTTATCATCACTGCCGCAACGATACGAAAGCGGAAAAAGACTGCGCGCAAAGTCAAACTTGCACAGGATAAAATCTTGTATCAGTGGCATGGTCGATTTATCTATCCTTATCTATACAGTAGGTTAGAGGTTTAGTTTTTTTCCAACAACAAATAGAATCTTTTAAATCTTGAAAGATTTTCCTGGTAAGAAATTTTTTATGCACTTTATTATCAAAAACATAATTCACTTTGTTGCTTGATAATCTAATGATTGTTTATTAGTATAAAAAAAGCAACGTTATTGTTTTTAATGTTAATACGTAGTAAAATATTTATGTAAACTTCAAATCTTTTATTTTAATTTATACAACAAATATATTCTTTTAATGTCCCAACAAAACTATTACAATTATTACAATTATTTGTGTAAATTATTTGTGTAAAAAAAAAAAAGCCCACTAATAGGGCTTTGTAAAATGAATAGGGTCATAATATAAAGTAAAGAGAACTCGAAATAACATAAATGAAAATAAATTTTAAAGGGCTCTAAATTATTGGTAAAAGGGCCTAAAAAAATTTAGATCCAAAGTGGTTTTAAAATAAAATTTATTTGGTAATCCACATGCACTAGATAAATAAAATAGTCGGATAAATATTTTCATTTTAGAAAGTTTTTAGAATAACACTTTTCATGTTATACGAACAATTGTTAAATGTGTCTTAGTAACACCGCGTGTTTTATATACTAAAAATCTTGACATACCGACAAAGGTTGCAAAGATTTAAGTCGTATATTTAATGTTGTATATTTAAAGTCTATATTTAATGTTGTATATTTAATGTACTATACCATATTAATATACAAATATGACAATATTATAAAGAAAACTGTAACCCTTGGCGATTTTTATAGATTTCACACAAAACGCCAATGATAACAATATGGAAAGTTTTTTTCGATATTAAATATTTATATTGTTATATTTTCTTTACAGAGATCATTATTTGTGTGATTTACAATATATAGTTTAAAGATAATGTGATAAATTTTTTTTTAATCATTTTTATAGATAAGCCTCCGCCCTTGTGACTTAATCTGCTTGATACGTAATAGGTTTCTCTCTACATGCTACGTATATAAATTAGGAATACACATTGTGGGCAAATTTTCGGAGTTAAATCATTATGATATAAATGTGTTTTATTATGGAATTAATGAATTTATAATTGTATATATATATATATATATATATACTATATATATATGATAAATTATATAGGCTATGTTAAATACCTTTCCTAATAAGGTGAATAAGTTTTTTTTTGGTGAAATACACTTTTTTCATTATTCATTTACGTTTATTCTAAAATTCAATCTTGTTTCAGATAAAAAGATTCTTGATTAAAAAGATCTTCAAATTTATTTAACCATTTTGTAATATTGATTTTTTACTACGTACAATATGTGAAATCATTTTTTTTTTAATGTTCGTGTGCGAATAAAATATAATTCAAACTTTACGATAACACAATTTCTTTATGATAATGGTTTTCTGCTAAAAGTTTCTGGAACACAGTTTCGTGTAAAAAAATTGTACCTATCGCGCGACATTATGGTAACCACGAACGCGAACCCTAAATCGTTAATTTCCAAATTAAGAAATCTAATTAACCAATCAATTTTCTAGATTAAAAAGTGAGTTCTAGAGTCACGAGGATCCTTTCCAAAAAAAAAAAAAATTACGATAATGTTAGGTATGTTGTAAATATATTATAGGTATATATATTGATATTATTGATGGCTAATTTTATGAATAAAGAATTGCCTTTCAAAGAAAACTTTGGAAAAATTTATATATTATTATATTACATTATATTATTATAGTTAATGTATAATTATTATTATAATTATTATAATTATTTTAAAAATGTAATTTTAAATTCGTAATAATTTGTTTAGATGATTTTCATGAAAACAAAATACCGTGTTGAACTCTCAGTTCAGGCTTTTTCCTGGACTGATAGTTTCATTTATTTAAAATTTTTAAATTTGGAATTATGATAATTATGATCTAATGAGCAATATCCTAATTTTGACTGAACTTGTCCATACGAAGTTTATAATGGGAAAGTCAAGTGTAACATCGTGATCAAACTTCAGGTGTGTCAATGACGTGTTTTGGCGTAAAACAATGAATCGTTAATTGTACAGTTCTCTTGAAAATCTTTATTAAAAAAAATTTTGCAAACCTTTTTTTTATATGAAATTCTGAGTATGGTATTATGAATTTAGTAACACCTAAGCCAAAGTATACCAAAGTATACCAAAATATACCAAAGTATACTGATAGGCAATAATCTTGAAACATGGTCCGTCTTTTCGTTATCTTTATCTCATTCTAATAATTCCCTTTTTAAGTAATTATGATAAAGCAAATGAATGTATAATTAAATTATAACCGATATAAAACGGTAAAATTTGGTTATCTTAATCTCCATCTTGTCCTACATTTAGATAACAGAATTGATTAAATATATATATATCGTTATATTAATTTTAATAATATAAAATCATTACTAATTAAAGTCTGACAAATTTCGGATACTCAGGGTCACTTAACAAGTGGTCAAAGCACGCACGTTAAATATCTTCTTTATGAAAATAATTTATTAATTTGGGTCTAGTCCGAATTTTCAGTACCCTAAATTTTCTAAATTTTAATTTTCTTTCAATCGATATAATTTGTTGAAAAAAAAAAAAATTTTTTTTTTTTTTTGAAGTATACAATTGTATTTCTATATCTGATACATCTGATATACTGTAAGTTATTCAATTATGCT
Source organism: Dentiscutata erythropus (assembly GCA_910591965.1). Taxonomy (NCBI): domain Eukaryota; kingdom Fungi; phylum Glomeromycota; class Glomeromycetes; order Diversisporales; family Gigasporaceae; genus Dentiscutata; species Dentiscutata erythropus. The sequence continues at coordinate 37,273 of CAJVPY010000015.1, read as the reverse complement.
AAGCAAAAATAGATCAACAGCTGCTGTCAATGCTAAATCAAGCTAGCATCAACAAAACTCCAAATTTCGATTTATTCAAATCCAAAAAGATCTAAAATCAAATCATCACCAATTCCTAATATCGGCCACTATCCCCTTAGGTTGGGGAGATTATAACATACGCACTTATGTGAAACTGCTTTGGGGTTCTTTTTTTATTTAAAGAAAATTCATAGATGTTGTATAAAATTAAGGGCGCAAAAAAATTCCTAATACATCTGGTTACATATAATGGTGAATACGTCAACTCGAATATTTATATATTTTTTTTGTTAATTTTTAATTTAATAATCATTGTTTCGATAAAATGCGATAAAAATGTGATGTCAATGGTTAACGCCGATTACTCAATTAGATTATACGCATACAATTTTAAATTTTTTTTTAAAAAAAAATTGCATAAATGGTTTTTTGACGGCTGATGCTGATGTGAAAAAATGTGTAACGAACTTTCTTAAAATTTTTTGGCGACGGAAGAAAGATCGGATTTGGGAATTCGAAGTAATTTTTTTTTTGGTCCTGTGAACTTGTTCTACAGTATTGTGTTCCTGAGAAATTTAAATAATTTCTAATTCGTAATAATTCTAAGAATTACATTCTTAATTTCGAATTGCCTAATTTTTATAATGGTTAAAATTGTTTTTAAAATTGGTTTAAAAATTGGTTTAAAATTGTTTTATGAATTTTGTTGTCCTTGTGAAATTTGTGAAATTTGTGAAATAATTAAGATATAATTAAGATATAATTAAGATATAATTAAGATATAATTAAGATATAATTAAGATATAATTAAGGTGTGATATAAAAATGGAATTTTTAATTGGATTGAATTTTATTGTCGCGTGATATTTTTAATTATCACTACTGGAAAGGAATATGAATTAGAATTAAAATTTATTTTATAATAATATATAATATATATATATATATTCGTAATCTGATAATGATAATGCGAGATGCGAAAAGAAAAATTTTTTTTCAACCGTATGTCCGTTCGTATGTTGAGTTACCAACGAAAGAGGTAAAGTTAAACACACAGGCGTAAAGTCACCAATAAAACTAAATTGGTAGTGCTTATTTTTAGTAAAAAATATATGCTTAAAAAGAATTGATTTTTATTATTATTGCAGCATTGAAAAGATATAATTTTGAATAAATACTAGCCGGAACCATCATATGTAAAGGGCCGATTGTAGTAATAGTAGTAGTAACAAGTAGTAGTAACAGTAGTAATAGTTTGACGTACTTGCTGCTGTCTACCGTATCACAGATTATTGCGGGGCACACCGACGGTTCTATGTATATGCACCGATATATACCGATATATACTGCGCCCAACATTTGGGCATAGATCCTTGTGATCAAGTTTTATGTAATCCACATGGTAACAAAAGTACGTACTTGTTTGTTTTACAAGCATATTTGAACAGTTTTGAGCATATTTGAGCAGATTTGTTTACGGGACCTAAGAATTTGACACATTTATTCGATTCGTCAACTTTTTACAGAATTAATTACATGAAAATATTTTAGTGGTCAGATAAAAATTTTAATAGTTGTTTAATCATTGATCGTTTCTGATTATGGTTGAACCCTTGCATATTGATTATGTCCCTGCGCGAAAATTTGTTAAACAAGAATGTATTTTGGCGTAAAACTTCTTTATATTTGCAGTTTTTTTTTTTCTTACCGTTACTGATTAAAATTTTTTTTTTTTTCTTTTTTGATCTGTTGTTGTTGTTTCGAATCGTAATCAAAACATTGTTAGAGTTGATACGTATAACATATTTGAATGATTTGAATGATACAAATTTATGCAAAAGTCCTATTTATTTTTGTAAATATTTTTTTAACAAATATTTTGAATGTTTCTTGTCAATTATCTAATACATCTTTTTTGAAAATTACTAATAGCACGAAACTTTATTAAAAAAAAAAAAAAAAATTTTTTTATCTTTTTTAATAAATTATATATTCACAACTTTTAAACCTATTTTCAGTTAATTTTCAAATTCATATTTTCTTTTAATACTGTAATAATACAAGTCTTATACGTAGACATTGCTTGAGAACCTGCAAGGAATGTATATTAATTTGACACTGCTCTATGTTCATTGTAAATGTATGCAGTGTAAGATACGGTCCTTCATTTTCAGGATATTTTAAAATTGTTTTCGGCGTTTAAACCAAAGTTGTAAACATTATCAAAAGACAAATCGATACATATACATAATAAAAGGGATTATATATGCTATCTGATATTTATTGTATTAGCTAATGTTGTAATGTTGTAATGCTGTAATGTGAAAAAAAAAGAAAAAAAGTGAACACAAAAAAATAAATTTTATCACGATCAGCTGATATTTTATCTCGTCTGTGATGAGTCAAGTATTTTGCAGAATAAATTCTGATACTAAGCCACAAGCTATAATGGATAATAAATGCTGTTGGGCGCTTTAACATTTTCTTGTTTGTCTAAGAGACCCTTTTTTTGAGATTATTGATGTCTCTTATTGCTGTATTGCAGGAAATACCTATCAATACATTGTTCTTTTAAATTATCTTATCGCATACACAAGGGAATATCAAGCTCAAATTATTTATTTGTCCGATATTTTTTTTACGTAAATCTGTCACAACAAAAAGCATTCTTAAAACTGCCTTATAATTTAATAACTATAAAGGTAATAATAGAGGTAATCATGTAATCAAGCATAAGCAATCATGGAGGTAATCATAATCATAGAGGTAATCATAGATAATAATAGAGGCAATAATAGAGTAATAATAGAGATAATAATGAAGTAATACGTAATAGAGTAATAATATAGATATTAATGAAGTAATAATTGAGTAATAATTGAGGTAAAAAATAAAATAAAATAACATAAAATAAAACCTAGAATAAAATACTGTAATAAAAGGTAAAGTCTGTAATAATAATACTGTAATAATAATACTGTAATAATAATACTGTAATAATAATTACTATTACTACTATTACTACAGTATTACTACCACTATTACTATTATTATTATTATTATTATTATTATTACGTATTATTACTACGCATTATCATTACGTATTATCATTATTATTACGTATTATTACTACGTATTATCATTACGTATTATCTCATTATTATTATTAAAAAGAGATAACAAATATTTTAAAAATATAAACTAACCAATGAAAGGATCATTGTTTCCCATGATGATTAAGATCAACGACGGTCTTAATCCAAGACTAGCATGAAAGGTATCAAATGAGAATAAAAAATTAATTTTCCGTCATGTAAAGCTCATTTGCAGATAAACAAAGAAGTGAGGCGTTAACAAAAAGTTACGCGTATCGATAGTACACCAAAATATTTACGCGCATATTTGATATATTTTATACATACACGCATAAGTAAAAAATTCGATTGGCTACTTATAATTTTTAGAATATACAAATGATTGATCAGGAGATCATTCTTTTTGACAATTTTGATAGAATTGAAGGCGTTTAATTGATTTTTATACATTTTTATTTTAATGTATGCAACTTTGTGAAAAGGCGTAAACTTTAAGAAACATATTCTGAGACGTGATATGCGGCATATACCGAGAGATAAATGCAGTCTAAAAAAACTAGCCTAAAATATTGTAATTTTTTTACTATGATAACTATGATGATTATAATGATAAAAAAATTATTGAATTTGAATCGATAAGGTTAATCCATACGTTTTTCGTTATTATAAATTCTACTTTATACAAAAACGCCTCTTTACCTCCAGTTCTCTCTCTAGTTTTAATTAAAATCTTCATGTATGCAAAAGCAAGCGCTCTAGTCGTAAGGCTATAGTAATGTTGTAAAATGTTTGGTCAGTATTTTCATATTGCATTATTGCGTTAACATACATCTTAACAAGAATAAAGGAAATAAAGGAAACGTGTTTGAATAAAAAATCGGACACACAAGTCTAGGCTTTTTATGATTACGGTTATTCTCCTTTATGTATCACGTTAATTATGATCAATTAGCTCACTTTTTTTAATAAACTAAATGAATATGGCATCAGAATCAAATAGAAAATATATGTATTTCATTAATGCTGTGATTTTATATGATACAAAAATATCTTTTTTAAAACTTTGACTTTTATCAAAATTTTAATTCGTTGATTTAACAAATTTTAATTCGTTGATTTATCGAATTTTAATTCGTTGATTTATCAAATTTTAATTCGTTGATTTTCGTTGATTTAGTAATTAATAATACTCAATCAAATTTATCAAAAAAAAATACTCAATCAAATTTATCAAAAAAAAATACTCAATCAAATTTATCAAAAAAAATATATGTGTATGCGCGGTAAAACTATTTAATTACTTTGAAATGGGAAAAATTTTTCCAAATTAGCATCATTCTTTATTTTATTCTTTAAAAGCTATATCAATAAAGATATATCAATAAAACTATATCAATAAAGATATATCAATAAAGACATGTCAATAAAGATATATCAATATATATACAATATAATACTGTATATCAATATAATTTATCAATATAATGTATTATAAAAATCAAAATTTTTTATGCAATGATGTTAAATTTGAATCATGGTTTATTCCGAATATGTATCATTACAGGCATCATTACAGGTATCATTACAGGCACCATTATAAGCATTATTATAAAAGAAGTTTAATTACATTATTTCTTTTCGCGATATTACAAGCATTAATAACATTAATAACATTAATAGCATTAATAGCATTAATAGCATTAATAGCATTAATAGCATTAATAGCATTAATGACAAAACCATACAAAAGCATTTACATGATCGGCTTTTTTTAAAAATGCTTGATTGTGTATAAATAAACAATAACGGATAATAGATGACAACAAATAAAAAGTTAACAAAAAATAATGCAATAAACAAAAATTTAAAACGCGATTCAAAATAAAATAAACCATTGGTTTGGTACGTTTAGATTATTATTAAAAACTTTACACTTAAACAGGTTCCTAACTTTCCAATGCTCCGTGCAAAGTTTAATATCATTTAAAACGCCGACAATCTATCAATACTATATATATAATAACTACTGAATTATAATATAAACATTCAATCCAATTTTATATATGTTATACATTAATCTAAACAATAGAATTCCTGATTTTGGTGAATAACTCGTCATTCAGTCTATTTATAAATTAAACTGTACGATGTTATGTTATACAGGATAAAAAGGTTCTAGACATTAATGGGTATATTAGAATTGTATCGTGAAAAAAAATTGATGGCTAAATGTAATTAATCTTTACATCGTAAAAAGGCGCAAGTCCCTGTAGCTGTTTTTTTTTTTTTAAACTTATACTAATTCTTTAAATCATTATTTTACGACTTATGGATATTCAATTACAAAATTATTGCAGAATAATTTATCTGTTACGTACGTATATTAGGTCTGTATCTGGTATGTTTGTATCGGTATTTTTTGAGATTTATTATTATGATATATTTTATCGTTTTAAATCAAACAAAAATAAAAAATCTTCGTACGTACCAACCCATATTGATATTAATATATGCTAAGCCGGAAATATTCTTATTGTTGACCGGCAAATATTCTTATTGTTGAATGGTTCAATGTTACATTCTTCAATTAGTAAAATTGATCATTGAAAGTAGTAAACATCGACAATATTATTCAATGATATTCAACTTTACTAATTGAAAGAATGTACATTTACATTATATTGCATTTATCAACATTCATCACTTTTTAAAAAAACTTTTTGATAAAGACCGAATAGGCAAGTTCCAATAAGATTAGGCAGGTTATTCGTGAGTAAAAATGAAAATGATTGCAATCAGAATATAAGTAATAAATGATTTCAATTGTTATGTTATCTTATCTGTTTATAATTTATCCTATCTGCTATGTTCATCCTATCGCAAAAAGAACGCGTTTATGAACAATAAATATTATTAATGTCTCCAATATTAGTTATGATGCATATACCGCGTTTTAAGTATCAATATTATAATTGTTTATATTGTATGCTATTCACTTTCTAAAATTTTTTTTTTTTTCGCGGCCATAATTGATCTATATATTTCTTTAGTTGTTCAAAAAAAACAACTGTCTCACGAATCTTTCCAATTCTAATTCCTCCAATCAACGTGTTCTTATTTTTTTAACTAATCTTACGTAACACGCACATGTTCCATAAATAGTTCTTGTCGTATAACAAGTAAGAAAGTAAAATGCGTACGTACGTAAGTGCGTACGTACGTACGTACGTATAACAAATATTTTTATAATGATCATCAAAGTTTTGTTTCACCAAAGAGAACAAATTATTTCACGTGAAAAAGAATTTTGTCTTTCACGTGATGATTCAAATAATGGACGCGAGAAGCATCAAATAATTAATTTTAAATAATAATGGAACCTATTAGAATATATTAGAATATTATTATTAGATTATATATATATATTATTATTAGATTATATTATTATTATTGTTAGAATATTATTAGAATATTATTAGAATATTATTAAATATTATTAAAATATTATAAGCAATCATTATACGTATCAATCAATCATCATATCAGATAATAGATAATATCAGATAATATCAGATATTCTACGCAGTCATCAGTTTTGGCACCATTTTTCCAAATTAAAAAACATTGATAGAAACTTTACACGTCTATTTTTCCCCATGTAAATATATCTGCATAATTGAGCATAATACATATATGTGAAAACCGGTCAATTTTCTGCGATTTTTTATTTTATTATATATTTTGATCATTAAATAATCATAAATATTCATAAATATTCATAAATATTCATAAATATTCATAAATATTCATAAATATTCATAAATATTCATAAATAAGTCACGCATTATTTTGCATATCTCTTTGACGCGGGACTTAACTTTATGTAGATTAGAAAACCATTATAAATTTATACCGAATTTTTTATTGTATTATATAATACTAGTACAATAGTAGAAAATAGTAAATTTTTTATTTTTAAAGTACGTATGGGCTTGTTGTCATCTTGTTGTGTTAAATAGGGTATATTAATTCTTTCAAGATTTTACTTGTTATATATTAATCTTTTTCTGCCAATGCCTACTGCGATATTATCGTAGTGCAGCATCGAGTTTAATCATGTATGCGGGAAACAAAGCCAAAATAAGATGATCTTATTTCATTCTCACACAAAACACGAATCATAATAAATAACCAAAAGAAGAAAGGGTAAAGCAGGAAAAAAAAAATCTTATCGTTATACAGTACACGTATTTCATAAACCTATGATTTTTTATATATATATATATATATATTTTAGTTTGTATATATTTCTTATATAGTTTGTATATATATTCTTTAGTTTGTATACGTATATTTTTTAGTTTGTATACGTATATTTTTTAGCATATTTTTTAGTTTGTACACATAAACATATCCCTTTCCTAATGCATTGATAAGTTTATATTTGTTGTCAATCGCACTTTATTTTGTTTTTATGTTTCTTTCAAAATCAAAATCAGTTTGTTTAATACCAACTAAAGTAGAATTCAGTATGAAAAACTTAGTTCTCTTTGCTTATTTAAGAAACTTACCATACTATTGTTAAATTGACACGTTTCTTGTTGATTCGTAATCATCATCAAAATTTTAATGTAATTTGTTGATTATTATTACAGTATTATTTTTTTAATTTTCCTTGATCTTTCTCCTGTATGCAAAGTATTATTATGTATGCATTAACTCTGGAAACAAGAATATTCGGTTACGTTGCGTGAAATAATCGGGGTTAATCCAAAAAAAAAGGACTTTCTTTTACGTTAAACAAAGGGGACTTACATTTAGGGTGCTTCGCGTTTCGTGAGAATTTTGTCAAATTTTTTATTTAAAAAATATATATATATATATATAGCATTTATTCATTTACTTTAATTCTAACTTAAAAGTTTTCGGAGTTTATTCCGAAAATCTTCGGTATTATTAATTCCGATAGAAGCTTTAAAGTTTGATCAAAAAAATTGCAGCACCTGACCAACACCAATCAATGACTTTGTAACGAATTTAGTAATTCTTACCAGATATATTTTTTCTTTTTCGAATTTAAAAAAAAAAAAAAAAAATGTTAAAGTAACGAAATTAAAAAAATGTAGTCCACTCATGAAACAAGATAAGAACCAGAAAATTCGATCATAGTGCGGCCCATGAAAGAAATGCATAGCCGATCCAAATAAAATTTTTAGATCAAAAAAAAATATTTTAGTTGTACACGGAATAGTTAGAATATAGTTGGAATAGTTGGAATAGTTAGTTGAAATATATATATATGCTATACTGTAATTAACTGTAGTAATTGTAATAATTGTAACAGTAGCAATAATAAATCTAGGAATTATTTTAAAAAAATTCATCCGAAAATTTTGATTAACCTTGTATAGCTAAAGATGTGTAACTTGAAAATAATTAGAATTCGTCATAATACATTGTTTTTTAAATGTTTTTTTTATTAAAATAACTTTAGCTACGTATCGTAAATATAGTAATAAATACGTAGTAGATATATATACGTACTGAAAAGATTTTTGATCGATAAGGTTTTTTTATCTAGTCATGTGGTTAATCTTACATTTCGGTAATTCCGCATTATTGCGATATTGCGTTGTTTCGAAGCTATTTACCGAAAAAAAATTTTTTTTTAAAAAAGAAAAAGGAAAAAAAAGATGAAAATATGTTTTTATTTTGCACCTATCATATCTTATTTCGTTGTTCTCCTAGCGCCAAGTAAAGTCCCTGCATTGATTTTTAGAACACAAAGGATATCAGCGAATTTAAAATTTATCGGTTAAGCATTCATACATTATTAGGCAGTATTAGAAAAGTTTGTTAATTTGAGTCTCTTTCCAAATTAATTAATATCATAAACCAAATGAGATGACTTTTAAGAGTTACAAGAGTTACTACAATCCTTTTTAAAATAATTCCCGGCAAATCTTCATTATTAGTATTGAAACAATATTAAGGTACCTTGGTAATCAGCATTGGGACATCATAAAAATGGTGAAAAAAAAAACAATTTGATTAAGCAATATTATGCAATTCATTTTTTTTTGATTCTGGAATAATTGTAAAGAATGTAATCCGAAAGAATGTAAGTGGATAGAATGTATTATTAATTCTAAAATTGCTATTATTATAAAATAAGAAAAGTATCTGAAAAAGGCGAATGTAAAGATGCATGATTTTTTAATTATGGTAAAGGGTACCACTAGATAAAAATTCCTATGATAAAAAATGTAATATATTGGCGTTTTTTAGGATTATGATTTTATGCATGTAATTTTTTATTGCATTCAGAATCTTTTTTGATTTTTAGAAAAAATGTCTGTGCAGGCAAGCTTTTTGGCGGGAAATCTGTGGCGTATGTTAGTCACGTGCTCGGACGTTTCTGTTCCTGCATTACGACATTGGTAGTACTGATGTACTGATGTACTGATGGCGCAGTATATAACACTCATATAGTTGTTACTTAATATAGAAATATAAACATTTCCGGGTAAATTTACCTATATCTATCTGTTTGTATCATTGATGATAAAATGATAAAGATTAAACCAAATGATTATTACAAATCGCAACCATGGTTATTAATGTTTAAAAAGATATTATAAATTTTTATGTTATGTGAAATTCTTTTTCACAATACCGGATGTAAATTTTAGGGTCAGACTTTTGTGATTTTTTTGTGGGGTTTTTCATAGACTTTTTTATAGTTTTTTCAGGGTAGGGCAGAATGTAAGATGCGTTTTTTTATTAACAGCTATTTTTGTCAAATATTATAGTATTGATGTATGCAGAGTAAATTTAATAGAAATATGTTAATAATAATAATAATAATAATAATAATAATAATTTTTATTATTTATTGTTTGAATGTCTGATTAATTTTTTTATACTTATTATACATAAAATGATTTATAAATGATTTATAAATAATTTTATAAATAATTTTATAAATTTTATACAATATTTTTTGCCACGTTAATTTTTTTTATTAAATTAAATGTTTTTTTAACGGAAATATCTGGTACAAGTATTGTATACTTGTATTAACAATTTTCGATCATAACCGACGATTCTCGATCGTTAATTACTTGAAAATCTTGACATTCAAGACATACCCTAATTTAATCAAGATTTACGAATATGAGTATTCACTCTGGAACTGTGGCTGTGATTTATAATAAAAAATGAATAATAATAATTATTACTGTTAATAATTATTTTTGAACAAATAGATTTTAATTCAAAAAAGTCGCACATCCTTGTACATACAAGGATATTTATGGTAATAAAAATAACGCGCGTTATGATTTTAAAAGCTAATTTTTTATCTAATCTAATAATTACTTTGATAGGAATTTGTCAGCAAAAATCTAAATGCATTTCATCATTTTTTCATCATTTGATAAGAGATTTCATACGCGCGAAAGACTGATGACTTCAATTAAGGTTTTGTTAAACATTAGATATGATGTTACAATTAATATAGTTAATGTAGTTAATGTGATTAAATATGGTAAGTAATATATGATAAGTAATATGATAAATAATATGATAAATGATATGATAAGTAATATGATAAGTAATACGATAAGTAATATCAATCAATGGCCATTCTATTGTATAAAAGATAACGTCGCGTGAAAACAAATTGGAATAACTTCTAGATGGATTAAGTGTATGATATCATTGTAACAATGGTGGCAATAGTAAGTTAATTCGAACACAGGTTTTTAAAACCAACAGGATTAAATTGAATTTCGTGTGTATCATCAATATGTATCTAAAACATGTAGTATAAAAAATAACAAACAGTATGAGAAAAAAAGTCCAGACAGTTTCATAGCTACAAAATTTTCATCTCCGCGGAAATCTGGAATTCCAAAAAAGATGTAATATAATTAAAACCAATCAAAACTAGATCCGGTTTAAGCCGATCAAATATAGTGCTACTAAGGAATGATGGATAATATCACAATCGTACTAGTTTTGTTAATTATTTGTACCACGAATTAATATGACAGTTTTTTATCTCTTATCATTTTCTTATCATTTTCTTATCATGCATCTAGTAACACCGAACAGAAGCATGATAAAAGGACAAAAAACAAACATGTATAAAGAATTTTCGAAATATCTACATGCTTTTTTAAAAATTGGCGGGAAGATTTTTTAATGGTGTAACCCATGAATTTAACAGGTGACCCTTTTTTATCACTTTTTAATCATTCGAGTATCGAGTACGAACTCTGAACTGGTCATTAACTTTAATCCGCTCTTGGTTACACGAATTCTCAAAATCCGATTCTTGGCTCTCAAAAAGTCTTAATAATAAAGGCGTCATAAATTGTACAACCATCGTATTTTTTAAACGAACAAATGATTTGATATACTGTACAGTACAGTACAGTACAAATGGCGTATTAAACTTTGCAGAATTACAAAAAAAAAAAACCGAACATTTAAAATTATAAAATTATAACTCGGTTGAATGACTTACCCTGGTGAAACATTAGAACTTTAATATCAATGAATTTAAAATTCTTTGGTACGAATGAGATTACACATTGTAAAAAGAGAAAGGCAATTTGATAAAAAATTTAATTACAATGTACCTTTTATAGTATTTGAACTCTTTTTTTTTTTTTTGAAAAACCTTTTTTCGATAAATTTTCTCTGGAACTTTATTATTGTTGGCAATTCAAGTTTTTTTTTTTTTTTTTTTTTTTTTGTAAGATCATGTATGCACGATGTTTTTTATTGTTATTTTTTATTTGCTTAATAAACGTATTTGAGTTATTTTGTGTATATTTTATTTTGATGAGTTTTGATATATTTGCTTTTATTTGGAAAATGGATTTATGTTTTGACGTTTGGGATATAAATTTTTAAATGAGGTTCCGTAATAGGTCAGTTTGTGGTCGGGGTATTTTTTTTGTGCATATGTTGATTCATAAATATGTAAACTTGAGCTCACGATGTTTCTATTCTGAATATTTGTTGGTATGCACTCAACAAGCAAAGAAAAAACGAATATGTCGTGATATTAGTAAATATTTGGGAATATTGGGAATATTGGGAGAGTAAAAAAAAAAAAAAAACGAAAGATAACAGATCTAAACTAGTATATTTTAAGAAAACAATAATACGAAAAAAAAAAAAATTTATTGATTTCATTACAATGAATACATATCGGAAGAGCTATGCACGATAACCGGTCAATTACTAGTAAATTACTAGTAAATTACCAGTAAATTACTAGTCAATTACTAGTAAATTACTAGTCAATTATTAGTCAATTATTAGTCATTACCAGTTAGTTAACATGCATTCAACCAATATATCCTGAAAAAGCTAGTCATCATTCACCTTTACATCACTGCTGTACGTGTTAAACGAAAAGGTTTCAGAAAAATTCAATTCCCCTGCAGAAAATGACAAATTACAAGAGCATTGAGAAATGATTTGTATATAACTGTATAAGATTGTATAAGATTGTATAAGATTGTATAAGATTGTATAAGATTGTATATAATTGACTTTGTATGTAGATTTGTAAGTGAATGCATATATGATACATACAGTATCTTTTCGATATCTTTTGTCGTGCGAATTTGATCTATACCTATATCTGCAACGCGATAATACCGTATGTAACCTATTATGTTATCCCTTGGAACCCTTTTCCATAATGAAGTGTTACCAAAGAATTTTCTTTTACACACCTTTTTATTAGCTTTTTATTGGCTTTTTATTAGCTGTTTATTGGCTTTTTATTAGTACAACATACAACGATCAGAATATCAGAATGGTAATTTTGCTGGTTGTGGGAAGTTTTATATGTGAACACCGTTTTTGGAATATTATTAACAAAATGAGCTTTCACATGGTCAGTTTCCAAGCACGAATCAAATTAAAATCCTTTATAGAATTTACACATCAGATAAAAAAACTCTTTTAGGAAAATAAGCAAGAAAGAAAAACGTGGCAAAGATATCGAAGCGGATCATAAAATATAAATAGTAGATCAAAAAAATAAAACACGTATGCCCACGCGTATTTCGTTAACTAATTACTCTAGTCTATTTCATACTTTTATATCATTTCTATATCATCATTTTATTTTTTTATTTTTAATTATTTGAAATTATAAAGATAACGCGACACAAAATGAATTTTACCCTTTATCTCTTTACTAGGTTGTGTAATTATGACATACTCTGATAAGTTCTTATTTATCGAATATAGGAAATAGTTTTAAATTCTAGACCTGAAGGTGATTGTCCCACACAGTCAAGCACAGTCAAGTCACATGAGGACATACTTGGTTTCTGTACAACCTAAACAAAGATACCTAGATTAGTGATACAATACTTTGAAGAACGTAGGGTACAACTTTATAAAGGGGTAAAAAAAAAATCAAAAATTGGGCCTTTGTGTAGGTCTATTCATTTAATGGATTAGTGGAAAATCGATTATTTTCTTTATCTTAATCAAGTAAGTATTTTAACCCCCTATTTAACCAAAAAGGAAGAGTACGCTACTATATATGGAATTAATTAATGTTCAATAATTTAAAGTATTAAAGTATTAAAGTATGTTTATTTATGTTCATTACATATATATGTAACAATTGATTTAATTGATTTCGGAATTACAAAATTACGATAGCAGATAGGTAAAAAGTAATACGTACGTATATACGTACGTATTAAGTAGTTATGCAATATACTCTTAAATTTTTTATTATTAAATTTTCTATTAAATTTTTTTAATAAATTTTTTAATAAATTTTTTATTAAATTTTTTAATCCATGATTTGATAAAACAAATTCAAAATTTGAGGTTATTCAAATTAACAAATTGTCAAATTATTAAAAATAGTTGAAATTTGATAGTTTCATTTATTTATGCACAAATTACATTTTCCGAAGAAAAAATTTGGCATTTACAAAAGCATATACGGGTATTATTTTACGTATTAATTACGTATTAAATATAAAACGATCACAAAAAATAAAATAAAAAATAAAAAATTCAAATAACGCATCAAAGAATGTTTCCATAATTGGTTCTGCTATTACGTAGTATTTAATTTAATTTTAAATTACGAATTTTTTATCGGTTTTTTATCGTTTCATCAATTTTTTTTTCCCGCGGGATTTTCGTAACATACACCAAAAATAAATTTAATGAAAAAAAACAAATCCTTTCAAAGATCTTCAAGGGGGGATTCAACTCACTTGACCAATTGATAAATTTAAAGAGTAACTTTTATCTCATTACTTACGATAAGTTAACCAATAATATTATGGTAAAATTATGTCGTTTTATTCTTATTCATCAAACATTCACTTAAAAAGTATCAAATAATAATAATAATAATAACAATAATAATAATAATAGTAAACATTAATATCATTAATATATCCATTTCATTAATTGTATCATACAAACCAAGATAAATCGGAACATATCTAACATATCTTATTTAATCATTAGAAATGACTTAACCATCGACTTTAGGTTTATTCCAAAATCAATGCTATAAATGAGAGAACAATGGACATTTAAATGACCGATTTTTGTACATACTAAAAAACATCTGGACTAAAAAAGAAATCTTTTTCTATCTAGCTTTGTTTTGAAAGAAAAATAGACCCTGCATGTGTTTATTTTTTGTTTTTGTTTTTCTTTTTTAATATCAGAACTGAAAAAAAAAAACTCGATATTTTGTCATTATTTGTTTATTTGTTTGGTTAGTTTTTAATACCCGGTGTATTAGTTTGTTTATATTAAAAATGGGATTGTCTATCAAATATTTATTGTTTATATGTGTGGCGCAGTTAGTTCAAACTTATCCTTGTATTTCGAAAATTAATTTTTGGGAATTCTGCAAAATAACTTAAAAAAATGAATAAATATTTTCATCGTAAAAATATGTTGATAAAAAAAGAAAGTGAAAATATTTTTTTTTTTTATCGCATTACATAGCACCAATGTATATATGAGTTGCACACACGATATTCAACATATATATATATATATAACTTAATTAAAAGCACCAATGAATAGTGCATTTCTCGTAAGTAAAAAAGAAGTTTTTTAAAATAACATTTTAATAATAGTT
This sequence comes from Dentiscutata erythropus, assembly GCA_910591965.1. Taxonomy (NCBI): domain Eukaryota; kingdom Fungi; phylum Glomeromycota; class Glomeromycetes; order Diversisporales; family Gigasporaceae; genus Dentiscutata; species Dentiscutata erythropus. The sequence goes on along the minus strand of CAJVPY010000015.1, from coordinate 21,994 downwards.
TAAATAATATTTTAAATAATATATATCTTAAATAATATTTTAAATAATATATATCTTAAATAATATCTTAAATAATATATTTTAAACAATATCTTAAATAATATATCTTAAATAATATATCTTAAATAATATATTTTAAATAATATTTTAAATAATATCTTAAATAATATTTTAAATATATATATAATATAATATGAATCTCGGGTACGGCGCCTCTCTTTATGAAGGGGAAAAGCAAGATACATTTGGTTGGTAAATTATATTACTTCACTACTGAAAGTAGTAACATTCGGATAATGTCGTTAAATACAACCGACATAGCATACATCATGCTGCAGAGCAGATTATTGGTCGTTCCTGAACGAATCGGGAAAGTTACTCCAAACTTTATCAGACATTATGATAATCTTCCTGTGTAAGCAAACAAACCAATTAACGTGAATTCATTAAGATACATTTAATATTTAGAAAATCCATGTATTTTTTCCTTGGACGATTTTCACTTTATATTTATTTTGATCATCATCATTAAATTAAATTTTCTGAAGTATTTATGTTTATCATTCTCATTATCGGTTGGTTATCATTAGTTGGTGCAATAAAGTTTTACGATTTTAATTATTGGATCGACTAAGCTTGTCATAAATTCTTCCGATCAAAAAGGTAAAAAATTTCGATAAATTTGTTTCAAGTATTTCAAGTAACTCAAGTAATGTTAAAATATATTTATATATTATTAAATAATAATGGTCAGTAAAAAGAAGTGACTTACTTTTTTATACAGTACAGCAGCATGCAATTACAAACAAACTGTATATTGTAAATTAATAGAATTGGTCAGCAAAAAGAAATGATTTTGTGATGAGTTACAAAAGTGAAATGAATTCTTAAGAAACTTCTACAAACAATTATCGTTATTGATATTTTAATTTCTCAACTTTAGTCATCATTACTTTGTCATTACTTTGTCATTACTTTAGTCATTAATTTACTCATTAATTTACTTTTTAATTTTCTCCTGATTCTTACCTTGATTTACATGTCACAAAAATACTAATTAATGAAAATTTTTAACAAATTTATCAAAAAATTTATGGGGTGAGAGAATTGTCTGGATTGTCTGGATAATAAGTTTCATGATCTTGATAAATTCGGTTAACAAATCCCTTCCTTTTAAATAACGAGCCGGAGAGAACAAAGGAGTTCAATTTTTATAATTCCACCAATTCAAGTTTTTCCCGCGAAAAAAATGTAAAAAATGGAAAGATGTCATTGCATACGTAACTTATACGTAACTTATTACGTATTACTGGCGGAATATTATTATCTGTTATGTATTTTTTGAAACACATATTCGGATAATTAACGTTAATGAACCAATTCAATGACAATAATGATAGTATCAATAATATTAATAATATTGATAATATTGATAATATTGATAACATTTTTGTTATTGTAGATACTGTAAATGTAATATCGAAACTGATACTTATAGTCTTTGTTTTGAAAGAGTTTCTCCGTATATAGCGTATAAGATTCATGTTAATGTTACTCTTGAAATTCCTTTGTGTTAATTGTACCCAACGAGTACAACCTTATCGCATGGCTGAGGTAGAATTATTAACTATTTTGTTTCTATTCCTTCGCTTGCTTGTTATATAACTGTTAAGATATTTTTTTTTGTGATAGGGATTTATGTTCGTATGTCTGTATGTACATACAAGCATACAAGTCACAAATGTAAATAAATTTGATGCATATACTGTATGTATGAATTATGCGATAATCTTGTGATATTTATTTTAAAAAAAATCTTTATCCCTGCAAATTATAAAATTACAACGCATAAAGTTCCAGAATTTTTGAGAGAAAAAAATATTTCAGTATAACATTCCATGACTCATTTTCAGTAATATCTGATATCTTTTAAATGTACGTGCGAACACGTTTACTTCTTCATCTCTTTTTTTTTTTTTTTTTTTCCATCTTGTTCTCCTTGAGATACTGTATATAATACAGTAATAAAAGATTATCATTCCATTTTATCATCATTTATGTAATGGAAGCAACCTTCGAATTTCGTATCGTATGCGAATTTTTTTTTAAAGTTAATTTATGTTCAACATTCTCATTATTCCTCTCTCCCGCATTTAATGATACAAATATAATAAAATTTGGACCGATCTACATACATGCATATAATGAATTACGTGTATACAAAGTGAGTGATTAGACACGAATATTTTTTTTTATATACAATATCAGATATAGTCATTTACACGTACCGGTACGCACGTATGTACTGTACGTACGCATCATCTTTCAAAGTTAACAAGCCAGCAAATATGAAAGTTAAGCCATAGAAATATTTACAAACATACTCAAATGTTGGGGTGGCTTAGCATAATATCAGTAATATCAGTAATATCATACAATGTTTTGCTTAGAGCATGGAATGTGCCTCACGAATGGCTTATTATAACAGCCATGTTATGGCGATGGTATTATTTGCGTTATTTTAGTCCTATAAGAAATTTTTATAAAGATCTCTGTTGTTCTCTTACTTACATTAATTGATAGTAATTGATAGTAATTGATATCTGTAACTACTATACTTTTTATACTGTTATACTGTTATACTTGTTATACTGCTATACTGTTATACTGTTATACTGTTAGTCATACTGTTATAAAGGTAATAATTTTTTTTTTTTTTTACACACAAACAACCCTAAATTCTTGGACCCCGTTTACTGTAAATAATTAATTAGCTACTGTAAATGTAATATAATAGGGTTAATTTAGTCGGCCCAATTTTTTTTCCAAATCGATTGTACAAATTCTTTTGTTAGATTAAATTTACTCACAAAAAATTTCATATTCACGGTTTGTGTTCTAATTTGGGGATATATATATATTTATTTATAACCCATCATTAATATTACTATACTACGTAAGTAATATTATTGAAAATTATTAACATACCTGGTATTGTCATATACTAATATTAAATTGTTACTAATATTAGAAAACCTCTACCAAAATCACAAGAAATTAATTGATGGAATTCATGATTTCGAACAGGATTTTAAATTTTTATTGTAAGATAAATTCAATCATTACCGTAATAATTTACCAGTTAAAAAAAAAAAATAATAAAAAAAAAAAATGCAATTAATGATAAATAACATTTTCCATTACAAGATAATAGGTCATTCGCGCAATTTTTTAGATAAAAAAACGAGCAGATCATCCATAAATAGGAAATGGGATCGGTCACCCATACGTCCCAACTTTATTGTCAACAAGTTTGTATGTTAGAATGCGAGATTTGAAAAAAGCCTAAGCTCCTTCAAAGGTAATGATGCACGCCATGATATTGGTCATATACCATCAGTAATTCTGTATGTAATATCAATAATATATATTTATTATTATTATTATTATTATCGTTATTATTACATGTATTATTATTTTTATTATGATTATTATTATAATTATTATCATAATTATTTATAATTTATATACAAAGAAAGAGTGCAAAGAAAAAAATGTGTTTTCAAAATTATCGTTAATATTGATCGCTTGAGTATTTGTTTCTAAAATAGATTGATATTAGTCGAATTTTTACCGAATCAAGGTGTTTGTTTCAGTGTATGATCGGAGATTATAATTTTCTCGTGTGGAATTAACTTTTTTCTTTTTTTTTAAAAAAAAAACATTTAAACATGCGGATAGTTAATGGGAGTAACAAACAAAATCAAAAGTTTGTCTGCAAAGATAAATTTTATCGTCAAAAAAAAATAAAATAAACAAATATAACCAGTGCAGGAAATTCTATCTTTCGATAACACATACTGTACATAAGTATACTGTAATATTTATAATGTGATTGTTTTTATCACAATGAATTTTTTTAAAAGAATTATTGTCTATATACAAGTAATGTTTTTTTTTTCAGATTTCCAAATATTGAACGAAATTGAACGAATTGAACGAACTTTAATAAGTTCAAATAACAAAAAGTATGTAATTTTTTATGCGAGTGGTTAATCTAACTTCAAGTAAGTAAAGATCATCAATTTGTTGCTATTTTGTTGATCTTTAGGCGTGGCGAGAGCTCGTGTTTGCTTGTCATTTTGGGTTTCGATTCATTATTAGAGCATTTAATTTGTATTCTCAGAATAAAGCTAGTCGGAGTCAGAATATCTCCTTAATCACAACTGGTTCATTAAGATCAAATTTATTAATATGTTTAATTCACGCGTGTTTACTTGATTTATTTATCATATACAAAAAAATTTATAACTATACCTGTAGATCTACAACAATTGTCCTTTAAATGCAATAATATATAACTTGGGGGGTTATCGTTATCAGTGATACTCAAATTAGTTAGAGTTAAATAGAGACAAGTAAAGTTAAGTAGTTATTACGGTAATTAATGGTAATTAATCACAATTATTACAACATATAATCACATTGATTAATCACAAATCCCTAATACTTTTAATATGCATATTATATGCGTAATATATGCGTAATATATGCGTAATATGTCGATTCGATGAATGAAAAGATACACCCAAGATAATTAAAATGATATCGCGACAAGGGTTTAATTATATGAAAATATACCATAACTTAATAGGTTATATTCGTAAAGTGTTTTTAACTATATACAATTATGACTTTTTGTTTCCTTTTTTTTCTCTCTCTCTTTCTTTATTTTCGTTCTTGAACTATACAGTATTTACTGTAGAACTACTGTGTAAAACTATTGTAAAACTGCTGTAAAACTACTATAGTAAACATAAATATTACAGTTTTTTCTGCTTCGATATTTAATATTTCATCAAAACAGTACTTTTAATACACGTGATTCTAGAGTGACAATAAAGTTCGTTCATGCTACTAGTATACCAGCATGCTAGTTTGGTTAGTTTAGTGACAAAGTCTGAGAGAGAGTGACAAAGTTTGAGAGAGAGTGACAAAGCCTAAGAGAGAGTGACAAAGCCTAAGAAAGTTAATAAAATAAAAGGGTCCAAAACATACCTTAATTTCCAAAAAAAAGTCGTTTTTTTTATATAGCTAACATGTTAATTGAACTTTTTTACTAATTAACATAATTAACATTGTTGCATTCAATTATTATAAATTATTATCGCGTGGACGATTTACTTTTTGGTCAATAATTAGATTATGACCCCACATTTATGAGGCGGCAAGACCCGAGATTTACCCGCGTACTATAACGCCCATATCAAACGCCTAAATAGGATTTAGAAGATTCTGAAAAAAAAGTCTTAATAAAAAAAAAAATCTTATTAAAAAGTAATCTTTACGTAGTTTGTGCTGTAATATAGTATCTTTAAAAATTTTTTATATATATGATATTTATTCTGGTAAATTATTTACTCTAGTAATTTACTCTAGTATTTACTCTAGTAATTTACTCTAGTATTTACTCTAGTAATTTACTTTAGTATTTACTCTAGTAATTTAGTAAATTACTTTAATAATTTACTCTAATAATTTAGTAATCTACTCTAGTAAGTAAATAAAAAAACAAGCATTTAGCGCTTCATAGCCCTATCACTGCTGCACTGTATTAAAAATATATATTATGTTTACTATAAAATATTACTACAGTATATACACTATAAAGTAATTATTAATTAATGTCAAAATTGACTGACAGGGAAGGCAGTAACTTATAGTTTTTGACCTTAGACGCACTTTTTGTTTATGAGTCATATTAAGACCTAACTGCGCCAAATAAGAAATCTTTAATTATGATATTAATAATACTGAAACAAAGAAAATTGACCACATTTCCAAAAAATCGAAACTTTTTTTCCAGATTTTCGTGTCACAAAAACGTGAGTGATGTGAGTATGACTGTATGATGGATACAGAATGTTCCAATCCTATCTTACGCCTCAACCTCGGAAACCGGAGGATTGTTTTTGTTTCATAGACCTTTTTTTTTTTTTTAAAAAAAAAAAAAGAATTTGAAATATTTGAAGTCGTATAAATTACCAATTATCGGTGTAAAATTATCCGATCAGTTCTACTTTATTCTGTTTCGTCCTTTCTTTTTACATTTGTAGTTGACCTCATTGCATGACTGGCCCCATATTAGTTATAAAATTATTTTAGGTAGACTTAGGCAAAGAAACGCAAGTTTATTGGTGTTTATTGATGTTGAAAGGTCACGCAAAAAATGAATCATTTATCAATATCATTTTATCAATATTAATATTGAAATCGATCAGACTAGAACGTTCAATAGTAAAAATTCAATAATAAAAATTCAATAGTAAAAATGAATATAAAAAAAAAAAAAAAAAAAAGGAATAAAATTATTTAAGGTTTTATCCATTGTCACCGGATTTAAGCAGTAAAGTGCATGTTTAATGATTGAGAATAATTGAGAATAATTGAGAATAATTGAGAATAACATAATTTCATAGAACAAGTCTTCTTTTTTTTTTGTCCTGCATTTTTTGTACACAGAAAATTTCTGCAAGCACGTAATTATAACCAACCTAGGATAAACTAAGGATTCCACAACGTTGTGAATTATTTTCATGCATTCTTTCGACAAGGTAAATCCGCGCATTCACTATAATAAAGAGTAATAAAGTGACTTTTATCATAAATTACTGTAAACGTTAATAATAACAAAAATTCACGTACGTACGTAAATATATCACTTTCCTATTAAGATGCAAACCTTAATTCATACAGATCATATGATAAACCAGTCACCAAAAGGAAATTTAGACTCAATAATAAAAAAGTGATTACGAAGATTGATATCATTAATAACTGTATATCATACTACTATCATACTATATATTATTACAATAATTCAAACGAAATAAAATGCATGTAAAGTAAAAAGTATATGTCATCCTGATATTGATATCATTTATTTGATAACAAATATGTAAGATTCAAATTTATTATATTTAGTAAAGTTATAAATAAGTTCCACACAAATTAACATTCAAGTCCCAAAGCATCTGTAATTTATCAAAAGGAAATTATTGTGATATTTTGTTTTGAATCTAAAAAAAAATAAAAATAAAAATAATAATAATAATAAATAAATAAAATGACGATAAAAACGCGGAGACTTTTTTTTATCCCTGTCCGCAGTAATTTTCTATTCAGATTTTTTTATAGGTTAAAATCAAATTACATAAATTACATGAATTACATGAATTACATTAATTACATGGTTTAATAAAATTTAAAAAAAAAAAAAAAACTAGCAGCTACCGCTAGAGTACCCGTACATTCGATCTACGTTTTTACGTACATATTTATTCATCTATGATATCTGATACAGTATACTAAAACCCAAAGTTAAAAAGTGACCTTATTTTTTTTTTACTAGTCAACCCCACAAAGAATTTATCACAAGATTAATATAAACTGATAACGGTAAGCGTATGGTGAGCACGAAGACCCAAAATTGGTTTGTATTATAAGAATCTATTTAATAAAACGATTAAGTGGCTTTCTTTACTTTTTGTAAAACAGATTACTGTTATACTACATAATTCTTTTTAAACTGACGATAACCATGAGACGGTAAATTTGACAGAGAAGAAAGATAAAACTGTGTAGGGATTTAACAAGAAAGATTTTGTCACCATATAACTGAAGAAATATAAACGAAAAAATAATATAAATAATTTGAATGACGCGATAAATAAAAGTGATAAAATAGAACTTTATGTTACTTATGTTACATCGTTATATCACTATATCACTATATCACGGAATAAACTTTACCAAGGGTAAATCCCTCTATCGAAGCATAATTGGTGAATAATATAGTAAATTTTTTGGTAATAGATAATAGATTCGGGTAATATAATTAATATAATTAATAATAAAAACAGGAAATCAAGAACATTTCGCGCGAAAATTTAGGATCTTGTGCGCGCGTTCGTGCCTCAGTTCCCAGACTTTCAAGTATACAATAAAGTGATAAAATTTGTGATAAAGTAAAATTTTATTCGTTAGTGATAATAAAGACGCCCCAAGTATCTGCTATTTTACCATATCGATATACATATAGGCTATTTTTCCCTACACACCCAACCGTCATTATTGTACGACTATAATAAAAGTGCGGGCATAATTAATAATATAGTTAACACTATAGTTAACACTATAGTTGATACTATAGTTAACACTATATTTAATACTATAGTATTAACATAATTAACAAAAAATATATATCAGATATACAGTGTGTCGTATGCGTATAATTTATATCAAGAATTTTCGGATCAATCATTATTTAGCTTCGAAATATTAATATATGCTAATAAAAAAAAAAAATGTATTCAACAATAATTAACAATAATTGAGTCACCATTTTTATCATCCCCAAGTATACGGTAATAACCCTTTTTTTTAAATAAAAAAAAAAAATTTTTTTTATATATGCTAAAGTATAACAATATATCAATATATGCAAAATATATGCGTTACTTTAAATTTAAAATCAATACAAATTTTACAGTATATTTTATTAATAACTATTACAATTAAAAATTTTATAGTGGTACTTCTCTAATTTTTTTATATATATTATACATAAATTTAAAGTATAAAATCTGGAACAGTCGTCAATCATAATCGTCCATCTGTTTTTTGAAATGAGCTCCTTAAGTACATTTCAATTCAATTAATCTTTGCGGCCGGTAAACTTATAAAAGACTCAATAAATCGCCTACCCAATCTGTTTTTTTTGTCAACAAAATAAATATTCAATATTCATTTTATCGTTCTTTTCCCTGAACTTGCTATCTCCTACAAGAGGCAAATTTAGAGTGTATGTACGCTTCTTCTTTTGTCATATGATATATAAATAACGGTTTTTTTTTAAAAACTTTACATAAATAAAAATAAAAAATATTAGATATAGAAATAGAAAAATATATATATATATCAACAGCAACAGTTTAAACAGTTATCAGTTTACAAAAACACACAAACGTCTTTTTGATACATACAATAAAAAATAACCAAATATCTCTTTTTTTTTTTTCCTTTTATTTTCACCTTTATTAGGATACTCGTTCTCGAAAAAATCATTTGTTCAGTTAGTGGTAACGTATCTTGTCTTTTTTCTCGCGCATATCTTCATATCTTGTGAGTGGAAAGGGAAAACAATATATTGCGTTATATAATATTTAGATAATATTAGATTATATTATTTAGATATTTTAGATAAATATAATTTTTAAAAAAACGATTCGTTTTTTTTTTTCTTCGAGATAACTTTTTTATACAAAAATAGTCGATAAGAAAATCAACAACTTTCATTAACCCTTATTAGCATTAGTCACGGAGGTTTTTTTCAATTTTTTTCACGATTTCTTTACGGTTTTTTTTACGATGATCATACTAGTTTCTGATCATAATTTGATAACCTCACTAATCATTTATGCCTACATGGTTACCCAGTATGATGTTACCCAGTATGATCTGTACCCCAGTATGATCTGTACCCCTTATTTCTTTTTCCCACATTTAAATTTTTTTTTTTAATCAGTGACTCTTTTCACTCACGTTAAAAAAATTTTTTTTCACAAAGATACTAAAAATCTAATCTATTTTTTGCACAAAATAGTTTTCTCTTACAACTAGTATAGATCGTTATATTATGACCGAACTCGATAACACCGCTACCAGTTTAGTTGGAATGTCGACCGACTGGCATTTACGTATGAATAATATGAACAATCGAAATTATTCTTATCCACCACAGCATACCCATCACCATCATCAATCTCAACAACAAGCTCCTCCGATGCATCATCAACAACAAACATCTCCACAACATTATCAACGGCAACTACCTCCTATTGGAAATCATGTTTCGGGACCTGGAAATAATTTGATGAGCTCTCATAACTCTATCACTTATAACGGTAGTCAATATTCTCAAACTTCTATAAAGAATGAATCAACTTCAAACCAGGTCAATAACTCGTCTCCAAGCGTAACATCGGGAGTTGCAACATCTATTGATGCTTTTGCTAATACGAGGAAATCTTCGGCTACAACTACTCCGATCACGTCACCAACAAAAAATCCTCAAGATCTCGTGATCGAAACACATGTATCCGGGAAGCCCCCGTATTCTTATGCTACCTTAATCACCTATGCGATTACAAATTCTCCCAACAAGCAACTCACATTAAATGAAATTTATAACTGGGTTATGGAAAATTATCCTTATTATAAGACCGCAGGTACTGGTTGGAAGGTACGCGTTAATTTTTAATTTTTAATCAATTCGATCAATTCGATCATGTGACTTTATTTTATAATTATAATTATAATTATAATTATAATTATAATTATAATTATAATTATAATTATAATTATAATTATAATTATAATTAATTAATTAATTAATATAATTAACTTTTAATTTCTTTTCTTTATTATTATAATAAAATATATAGAATTCAATTAGACACAATTTATCTTTGAATAAGACTTTTGTCCGTGTTCCACGTCCAATTAATGAACCAGGTAAAGGATCATACTGGACTGTAGATTTTCGAGCCGCTGAAGCTGAACAACAGCATCGTTCTCGAAGTCGAAATAATAGATCTTCAAGTGACCCAACTCCTTATCATCGTCCTGAATCATCATGGCCATATGACAATCGTAGATACCGAGAACCAATGACCGCAGTGACTGAAATGAGTCGTTCTTACTTTGATGTAGGCCAATATAGTGGTATGCCTAGTATGCCATACCGACCAATGCGTTCACCTCGCTACACTCATGCAACCATGGGACAACCTTACCTTCCAGCACAAGGTCTTGGAGGAGGTGCCGGTATCACTAATACACAACAACAAACAATGTCTTATGCCGGTGCTGGCATCGGTAATCTTGCTGTAGCAAACTATGACATTACTGATTATACGAACATTCATGGTCATCCTACTGCTACTGCTCATGTGGACGGACATAACACTACCGCTTTTAGTGGGTACGGTACACATCAAATTTACCAACCCCAAATGTCAACACATCCAACAGATACCAATACAGCGGTGGCTCATTCTTCTTTTGTTTAAGAGTAGACGTGAACGAAGAAAAACTTGTCTTAATCAAAAAATAAAAAAGAAAAAAAAAAACAAAAAAAAAATTTATAATCACCTGTACAGTAATTCTCTTACATAAAATATATAGTATATAGCTTAATAGGATTTAATTAGGGTTTTTATGGTTTATATATGAGCTTCATATATAATTTAGTTTATGTGAGTCCTTACCTATGACTTTTAAAACTTTAAAGTTTTTATGTTTGCTTTCTTTTTTTTTTTTCTTGTACTTTTTTTTTCTCTCTTGGTAAATATAGTACCGATGTACAAATTGCCAAATACTAGTTTTTTCTTAATCTTTTTTTTTTTCTCTGGCTTACAAAAAAAAATTCATTTCATTTCTTTGGCGTAAATCTGAATATATATATATTTTTTTCTTTTATATACAATTACATACTTAAATTAGTCTTAGTTTTATATATATATATCTTTTTAGTTTCATATATACTTTTTTCATATTAGTTCTCATTTAGTTTCTCGTTTTTTTTTTCTTTTTTTTTTTTTTTTTCACACCTTTTTTCGATAGTATTTTTGCATGTTTGATTTTTTTTTTTTCTTTTTTTCGCGTTTTTCTCTCTTAACGACTTCGATTTAATAACATTCGTTCAAAGAGAATTATGATTAAGCGCGTTAAAAAAAATAGAAAAAAAAAATATATATATATCAATATACCAAATCATCACAAATACCAACATCATTCATTACACTCAAATACATTTTTTTTTTTTATACATTGTAATAATTTGCAAATGATGCTGGACGAGATTGTTTATATTAATTAAAATCACAAACAAAAAAAACGAAGATTTTTTTTTATTTCTGTAGTCATAATCTTTTTTTTTTTACCTTGTTACTAATACTTAATACTTAATATCAAAACGAAAAAAAATATATATATACAACTTTAACCGTGTATCAGTCTTTGAAATGTTTTTTTTTTCAAATGAAATGAAGTGAAATGAAATAAAAATAGAATGAATTGAAATAGAATGAAATGTAATTGAAATGATAATGAAGTGAACTGGATGAAGTGAAGTGAAGTGAAGTGAAGTGAATTGGAATGAAATGTAATTGAAATGAGAATGAAGTGAATTGGAATGAAATGAATCAAAGTAACTAAAGAAATGAAATGAATCAAAGTAACTAAAGAAATGAATCGAAATAACTAAAGTAACTAATGAATTGAATAAAGTGGTTATAGTAGCTATAATGAATTGAATTGAGTTTTTCCCCCACTCCCCCTGCATTTTGATAAATAAATATTTACATTGAAAATATTGAAAATAAAGAAAATAAGGAAAAATAAGGAAAATATGATTATTATTTTTGAGATTTGCAAACAATGTAAAAAAACAAATAAAAAAAAAAAATCTTAGCAATTATCAAACCGTTTATTTACGCGTCTGAAGTAGTCTAATCACGAAAAAAAAAAGAATAACGTAATACTCTGAACATTCACGTGATTTTATTAACGTTTATATCAGATATATATTATGTAATGAAATTAAAAAGATTGGTCAAAGTTTTTGGATTTTCTCAATGCATTACGGCTTACTTTTTGTCACGCTTCATGTTGTAAAACAAATGAAAGTTACCAAGTTACTCTTCTGTTTAAATAGATGACGATAAATACTCCTAAATTGGGGGGAAACGATCCGATTTACTCGGGCGTTGCCGTCATTTGCTAATGGGCAAAGCATATATGATCTACATATTACGTTTAAAAATTTCTCTGCATAAAGTTTATTAGACTAAAGACATGAAATAACATGTAATAACATGAAATACTTTGAAATTTACCCATAAATATATGTAAATAAATAAATTTACTTCTCAAAAGAATATTGATATAAAAAACGCATTATTGTTATTATCGTTATAAAACATAATAAAAACATAATAAAATATAATAAAAATATAATAAAATATAATAAAAATACAATAAAAATACAATAAAAATACAATAAAAATACAATAAAAATACAATAAAACATTATAAAAATATTTATCAAAAAAACTTTTATTATTCCACATATACAGTATAATCATTATCTATAAACATCACATATTGTTTGTAAAATGCGTTCTCTAAACTGTAAAGATCGAATGCGTACTTAACATACTTAAGTAACATACGCACATTCCCTTTTTCCCCCTCCCATAATTACTAAATTGGTCAATCAACTTGTCTCCCTTTTTTAATTCTTTTTCGTTTCACCCGAAAAAAATAATGAAATTTTATAGGATAAGCTGTCCCTCCTTTATTTTCATTAGCTAAAAGGTTCCCTTGTAAAACTTTCCATGTTTAGATGACAATCGTATTTTTTTTCTTCATGAAGTGAATGTTTGAATTTTTGAATGTTTGTAATGAAAACAAAAACAATAGACTTATTTTTTTTTGTCATAAACTCGCATACTTGCGAAAAAGAATGTCAATCATTCATAAACCGGTACTACATATTATCATTCTTACGCATATATTGTAAGGAAACTGAATATACGTATCAATCTTTCAAAGGATTCTCAAATAATTTCTACCCTTCGTGTAACTCTCTTGTTGAAATCCTTTTTAAATCCTTTTTTAAATATCTGATATCTACTATCAGAATACTTTTTTTATAAGTGAATGCGTTACTAAAATTAGTGATTCAGTAAAAATATTCTAATATGATAATTAATAGAATTCTTTATTTAAAAACGTGTTATTTTTGATCACACGATACCACCATATCTCTTCGCGCGTATACAATACCCTTACTTTTCCCCGTCTCCGATCTGACGGGTTAAAAATAATAATAATAATATAAACAAAATGAACCCTGCAAAATATTTATATACTTAAGGTGATGTTTTTGTTAAGTGATGTGGTTTTTTTTCTAAATAAATAAAATTCAAATCAAAAAGAAATTATTAACCAAACTAAATTTGGGTAAAGTCAATTAGCCCGAGAACCCTTCAAAGGTTTTATTTATGTTTACATGCAAACTTATATGCATATCACCTTTAAAATTCAAGTATAGATAAACTCTTACCGAATGCTGGGGCAAATTATAATAGAAAGGATTTAAAAAAAAAAAAAGGTCACCCCACTAGTTCTTAACAAGTAATTTTTGATATACCAGTATTAAAATTTATTCTCACACATCAGTTTAAAAAAAGGTATCGTACAACCATATGCTTTAAAATTTGCCTAGAAAAAAAATTTGAAAATACGAAAAAACACGTAATTTATAATTATGTATATATATATATATTTATATATTTATATATATATATATATATATATATATATTGTATATTACATCTTTTTATAAAATTGATTTATTTAAATAAATTGGCAATCGCAATTAAGTTTTTTTGGAGTACATGGCTATACCGATACGTTACAGTATACGTAAGTACATAAGTTATGCATTTTTACTTAATTTAAATGACAAGCCCAAAATTATCTTGCATTAAAAATCAGGTTTCAATCAGTTTTATCTTACTGTATTACGATATCAACATATTTAAATATCAATTTTTTTTTAATTAAGAAAATCTCGAATGTACTAATAATATTTTAATAATGATATTGAAAAAAAAAATAACACTGCCAATGTCAATGCTAATGTCAACAGCCAATTTCAATATGGCACAGTTACTACTTTTTCACTTGTCAAGAAACATGAAACTTACTATTCAATTTCTTTAATCACAAGTAAAATGGTCATTGACTATCTTGGAAATTTGTTTTATTTTGGAATTGATCTCCTAGAATGAAATTTCCCAAATTCATTGACTGTAATTGCGAAAGAGGCTTCGAGAATTTAAATGATAATTCGTATTACCTTATTTCATGTTGGTAATCAAGGTGTCACGTATCATTAAAGCCTGTTTTCAAACAAGGAGTTTTTTTTTCTTAATGGTCACGATCAAGTCTAGGTTAGGTTAAAAATGAGATGACTTATTCACTTTAAAAAATTATTATCAACAAAGAAAAATCCGGTAAAATGAATTGGTAATTGAAACAAGGGATACTTGAATAATTTCCTGTTTTAGTAAAAATAGGCGTCGTTGTGTTCTAACTACTTTTTAATCTATTTCCTTATTTGTCTGATAATTTCAGAATTGTCATGGTGAATTGTCTCACAAAAAAAAAAAAAATACGTAATGAATGTTAAATATCGGGAAAACTTTGAGCGTAGTACAAATTTGTGATCTTATTTATTATTTGTGTTACTTCTTTATCTTTTCAAAAAAAAAAATCTAGTAAAAATCTTAGTGTACAAGGAAGGTTTGATTTTTTTTTTAGTATTTCGAAATTTTTATCTCCGAACTACGGAGATAATTACTTTCATTATCACAATAATCCTTTTACATTTCTGTATTTCATCAAATTTACGTTGAATGCTTTCGAAATTGTGTTCAATTTGAGTAATATCACGTTTATTACTTTTATTACATTTATTACATTTAGTACATTATTACATTATTACATTATTACATTGTTACATTTACTACGTACGTTAATTACATTGTTACGTTTATTACATTTACTACGTTAAAATTACATTATTACATTTATTATATTTATTACATTTATTACATTTATTTCATTTATTACATTTATTACAATTTTATTACGTTTATTACGTTTATCACTTTTTATTACGTTTATTACGTTTTCACATTTATTACATTAATACATTCCAAAGCATCCAAAACCATTCAAAAGCGTTCAAAAGCATTCCAAAAGATACTCAATGATATTCTAAAGATATTCTAAAGATAAGTACTCAAAATGATAAAGATATTCTAAAGATGTTCCTGAAATGCATGTTGACGAGATCATACTTAATGCTTTTTTGATTTAATACGTGGCAAATGATGAGAAATGAGTGCGTCGCGCACGGACTGAGAATCAGTGTCAGTACATCGATTCCATGAATATCATGAATATTGAAGATTATCTATTTTGATTAGCATTCATCTTCAAAATAAAAGGAGAAAAAATTAACCGATATGCATTAGCTGCATGCATTTCCACTCTTTTGGTTCTAATTATTCTTCAAAAAACCTGTTTGTTATTAGATTCTACAACCCTGAATACGGTGTTTGTAAAATACGCTTATATTAATTAGCACTCGACTTATAGTTTAAAAGGGTAGTGTTAAAAGGGTCAGGGTTGATTTAGGCGGGAAGATCGTATATACGTAGTATCTCCTGTTTTTCATTCAAACGCTAACCATTTGTGTTAATTCTCTTTAACGTACTAATAAATCTTCTTTTTTTTTTTTTTTCTTTAAAAAATAATCATTAAATCAATCAATTCTTTACCTTTGAAACAATTTCCATATGACTTTAGATCACAAAAAAAATTCTATTTGTTTTAAACGATATCAAACCGTTATTCATGAAACCAACACCAATTGGCATGCATATTTATTTGTGTATCAAAAAATATTATCAATGAATGTTAACTCAATTAAAATCAATATTTTTTTCTTTTGATAATCGGCAATTTTTTTTATCAAAAAAAAAAAACACAAACAATTCACAAACAAAAAAAAAACAACAAAACAGCAAGAACCAAAGAAAATTTTCTGATATGATACTCGCATTGAAATAAGTTCAGAATGGATAAACATCTTAAATGATAAAAATGAATAAGGTTTACTAATCCAATTAATCTAATATACACCATGAATACACAATTAATACATACTAGGTTTTTTCTTGATGAATCATTTATTTATTTATTTATATTACGTACTTACGCTTATGATAAATACCAAGATGTATTTGTATTTAAGGAAATATGAATTTACATCTATTAATGGTTTAATTGACGGATCAAGATTATTTAGTAATATTTCTTTTATATAGTTTGAATCAAAGCAGAAATAAACTTGATTTATCACAATTTGACTAAATTTTATACGTATTCGGTTTAAATGTTCATTCTATCATAATAAAAAAAAAGCAAATCTTTAAAAATTCGGTGCTTTTATGTGAATAAACAAATTTTGTAGGATATATGCTTCTAATTTTTTTCGGTGAAAGATATTTATCTATTTGTTTACTTGTGTGAAATCAAATGAGTAAATAAATCTATTTTGCTTAATTAAGCTCTATTTTTTTTAAACAAAAAAAAAATTCCTAAAATTGTTTGATAATTTTTATCATATATTGATTCGACAAACTTTGGATGCACGTATGAACGTACCAGACTTTTCTTTGGTACATATTTGTGATCATAAATTTCTTTAATCATGTGAGTGTATGTAAGGTATCAGGAATGTTTTATTATTTACATTTTCAATATAAGAATTAATGCTATTACGTGATTATAAATGCTTGTTTTATAAAAATAGTTATCGCATACATGCCATAAAGTTTATTCTTTTACTGTAAGCTAGATTATTGCTAATAAAATGCTAATAATAATTGATAACAAATCATAAGCTTTAACATCTATTAATCTATTTTTATTCTAAAGTTGATTGAATATACAAAAATTCTATTTGTTCAAAAAAAGTTATTAATTTCATCTTTTTATATACAGTATTTTTATATAAAATTTCCTTTATTCTATAATATAATCGAAATTAATCATTTAGCATAGTGTAAATGTGTATACTAATAAATTTACTTATAACAGTAAGATTAATTAAATATAATTTTGAATGATTTTATTGTCTAAGGTTAAAATTCGCCGACTGCCATTTCCCCAGCCAACGCTAACTATAAATCTGGTCATCCCTAACCTAAATCGCACCAACTTTGTCGGCGAAATTAGTATATACCCTATTTTTGTGACTCAGTCCGGACCGATTTTTAAGTTTGCTTACTTCTGTACTTGACCTAGCCCGTTATATAATTTATATAAAATTTTATGCTCACCAGCCCGCAAATATATATATATTTAAAAAATAAAAAATAAAAAAATAAAAAATACAAATTTTAAAATCGGCTAACATTGTCGGAGAAGTTAGTTTATACCCCTATTTTTTTTTGTGACTCAGCCCGGCGACCTAGCCCATTAAAAATTTATGTTCACCCAGCCCCTGCAAATTATAAATATAAATATATATATTAAAAAAAATAAAAATTTATTATAGATATATATATATATATATATAATTTATAAGTATACAATTTTTAAAAATCTAAATTAAATATAAAGAAAAGTAGCTGATTCGTGATATTTCGTAATCCAGTGATCAGAATCTGATGATATGTTTTATTCGATTTTTGATTATTGAATTATGAGATATTAATGTTAATCTTTTTTAATATTTTTTATCACAAGCTTTAAATAATTTTTTTTTGCAAAATTGTGATGTTTATTTTTTTTTGATTAAATGCGATTACCAGCCAGCCAATTTATCATGAATCTGAGTTTGTGTCAAGCCCAGATTTATGATAAATTGGCCGGCTTTAACAATCGCAATCATAATCATTTAATCATAAAAAATTAATCATAGGGTTCACCCAATTTTGCAAACCGTAATAGGAGTAGTCGATTAGTATAAGAATCACTTCTTGTTAAATATATAAAAAAAACTTTTATTAAGAAGGTATTGTGACAAATAATAATATTTCATGACCTGTGATTAGAATTTGACGATTTTTATACTATCGATTCTTCTTAGTAAGTGGAATCTCAATGTTAAATTTTATTCTAATCATAGACTTATTATAATATTCCTTGATACAAAAAATTTATTTTCTTTAATAAAATTTTTAAATTAAAATATTTTGAGATTTAATAATTAAAATGGATAATTTGGCATTATTAAATATTGTTAAATTGCTTAATTTAATTAATATATCCATAGTATAATTATTTATTATATAAATATAATAAATGATTTTTTAAGAAAAATGAATTATATTTACTGTTTAAATAAATTTTTTTAAGAGCTCATCAGAGGTGAAATTCACCGGATATGCTATTTCTAAAAAACGGCTTTAATAATTAGTGTTCGATGAACTGAATAAAAATAGCTCCTAAAAAAGCCTAATCTCAAACAATATTTTAAATCTTAACTCTAACTCTAAAGTTTAATTTTAGCTTTAAAATTAGAGATAAAATTTTCTATATATTTAAAAACATATAGTGGTGAATTTCACCCCCGTTAAATTTCAAATAAATTCTTTTTTAAATATTTATAAAAAAAATTTTGAATTTATTTAATATTCTCTAGTGGTGAAATTCACCATTCCTAATAATTTTTTGGGTTAGAGTATAGTTTTAGGATAAAGAGAAGTTTTATATAATATAGATTAAACAAGAGTTTTGAATATTTTTACTTATATCTCTGGTGAGTGCTAAAATTTTTTTTTTATTTAATAATATTGTATAAGAAAACAAGCTATTATATAGTAATATATATTATAATAATATAAATACAGTTAAACCTTTCTATAGTCACCCTCTATATAAACACATCATATAAAAATTTTCTTTATGAGATAAGTACATTTATTTTAAAACCAACTATTATAAACATATAAAAAAAAACTTCTTTATAAGCACATCTTAGTAAAATTCTCTTTACAATCACACAAATCTTTATACCGAAGAGTGTAATTATAGAGAGATTAAACTGTATAGGATAGACTAGTAATATTTCTTATAACTATACTAATATACAATATTAAATTTTTGAATTCTCTATTGATAACTAATAGTAGACTATTTTGTTTACCAGAACAAGCTGCTATTAGTTTAGATAAAAGGAAAGAAAAATTTTTGCTAAAATTATTTTTAAAATTAATAGTTTTTAGTATAGTCATCCTTCCATATAATTATATAGTTCGGCACATAGTAACTTTTTTTAAAAATGGGTTTAAAAAGTGTTATGCTTATATGGAGGTTTTTTTTTTATAAATTAAATTATAGGTTGGTCTAAATAAAAATGTAATTATCTATGATATGAGGTGACTATATAAAGGGATGACTATATATATATAGTATAAAAAAAATTCTTAGTTTAATTGATGATTTTTCAGTCAACTGGAGAATAAACATAGTAAACATAACTCAGTTTACTATATAAATCTAATATAGTTATACTTGGTGCATATGATGAAATTATATCCAGGTCTTAAGTTCTATATAGTGGAAATAAGGATATGATCAGAGAGTTTAAATGGGTACCTCACATAGTAGAGGTGCAGGTACAGCAAATAGTATAGAACCCTTAGCATAGCACTATTGCTTTAGGCAGACTACTTAAATTAGACACCAAAAATGCACGTGTAGCTATATGTACTCTCATTGTATACTGAAATAATACTTAATAATAATAAATTGCTATTGACAAAAAGGTCACCTTAACATTGAAAAAATAAATAAATAAATCTAATATAGCCTGAATATATGAAATTGCTCCAAGATAAACTTTTTTTTATACTAAATTAATTAATCTTGTTATTTAATTGAAAGTTGTAGAGCTCATATTTGCAGTTTTAATGGTGGTTAAAGCATCAAAATCAGCCTGGTGGGTGCTAAAATATCTTTAAAAATTGGTTCTTTTACTATATAAACTTTTTTGTAAACAATAGTTAAATAATAGTATTGTTTGCAAAAAAGTTTACATAGTAAAAGAAATATTTTTTAAAAATATCTTGACACCCACCAGGCCAATTTTGATACTTTAACCACTATTAAAACCACAAAAATGAGCTTTACAACTTTCAATCAAGTAACAAGATCAATTAACTTAGTACAAAAAAGTTTATCTTGAAGCAATTTCATATTCAGGCTATATTAAATTTATATAGTAAACTGAGTCATGTTTTACTATATTTATTCTTTAGTTGACTGGAGAATTATCAATTAAGTATATATAGAAATATTATTGCATTTTTCAAATTACTGTAATTTATTGTCCAGAGCATAGCAAAAGACTTATATTTTCAGGAATAAATAGGTTATATACTGTATATTTTTAAAAATAAGCTATCTTTTTTAGGCAAGAAAATGATACAAAAATTATGGGATAGCTTATTTTCAGGTACAATTTCAAAAAGTTAATTTTTTATTATTTTTTAAAATTTGAAAGTAGTTTATATATATAAAAGTCAAAATACTACTAAGTAAATCAATAAAAGTTACTTAATAGACATTCTTAAAAATATAAAAATACACATATTCTAAAAGTTTTAAGCAAATTAGAGAACTTTTTACTAAGATGAGTTTGCATTTTACATTCAAACATAAATTGCAAAAACATCTTAGTAAAAAGTTCTTTGATTTGCTTAAAACTTTTAAGATATGTATATTTTTATATTCTAGACAACTTCTATTTTTTTTTTTTTATAATTCGGCAGTTATGCCTTAGCTTTATTAGGCTTTGTACAATTCTTCTAGAATATGTAAAATTTTACAACTAGGCATTTGCAAGGTAAGTGATAAACTCTAAACTTGTCGGCAGATAGCATATGAGAACTATCTCTAAACGACAAGTGCTGTAGCCTACATTGTTATCTAAATTACAAGTTAAAACTAACTCGATTACCAACTTGGCACCTATGTTCAACTTGCTATAGCAAAATTTCCCTTCTTCCAGACCCCTTCTAAACTTGGATATGACCTGGCTTTCAACAGTGGACCTTGCCACCCATCATGACCACCTCTCCCTTCTTTCGGACTTCTTCTATCTAAGCCTGACAACAAAATTAAAACCCTTATTCGTACATAAAAGTAAAAAAAATAAAGCCATATTTATAAAAGACATAAATATTTTAGAAAAAAAAACACATCATGGTGGGAAAAAAAAAACTTTTCAACAAATTCTAAAATAGTCTAACATAAATGAACAAAGATGAAAAAAGCAAAAAAA